>VWYI01001471.1:285-40580 GCA_013399455.1 Anthoscopus minutus | reverse complement strand
GTTAAAAGTCACCACTTCAAAAACGATAAGAAGTAGCCACTAAGGTTTGCACACAAGGAATCATCAGAAAAATTGAATACAATTATTCTAAATCCTAACCTTCATTGGAAGATAATCTGT
The DNA here is from genome assembly GCA_013399455.1 of Anthoscopus minutus. NCBI lineage: Eukaryota > Metazoa > Chordata > Aves > Passeriformes > Paridae > Anthoscopus > Anthoscopus minutus. The sequence continues at coordinate 40,460 of VWYI01001471.1, read as the reverse complement.
TAATAATCAATCCTTGTAGTAATGAGAGGAAATTAAAGCTGGAGATTAAAATAAAGTGCACTGACAGACCGAGACAAAAATGAAAACACAAAATGAAACCCTAACCCAAATGCTAGAGGTAATTTTAAATCTGATTTCCTTATTTGCTATTTATTTATCCAACTTATGCTAGTATAAACTACCAGGACATCATGAAAGAAAGTGAAAATAAAAAAGAAAATGTCCTATCGGTTGAATATAAAATGCAACAGTCACATAAAATTAATAGCTAGGTACAATAATGAAAGAACCCTCAGACCTAACTGTTTTGCCATCTACAGAAAAAAGAAATGCTTCCAAATGCTGCATATGGGAGAAAAATCACACACTATGGTCAGTATATATCTGTTTTCCACATAGAGAAACTATGGGAAAGCTTGATTCAGAAGTACCTGATCAATGTAAAAGCCTTAAAATTGTTCTTTACCAATAGCACTTTGGCATAAAAATATTTATTTGTTCCAGATCTTGGTGTATTTCAAAACAAACCCAAGTTGTACATAAATACCTTTGGCATTACTTTACTTTATGTGGAAAAGAAAAAAATATTTTAAGAAGTCCTATTATTAAAAGTTTAAAATGTACTGCACATTTGCTTTGCCCTTTGATGTCACAGTCCTATTTTTCTATTCAAATCTTGTACACTGTAAGTTAATTGCTTTTGGAAACTACTTATTATTCATGTAAAAATTAATGTGCCAATGTGTTTAAATCCTTTTAAATGACCATTCATGCATCCTTCTTCTTTAAGTACCAATGAAATCTGTCAAAGATATCAATGCAAGATGGTCTTAGACAAAGTTCTAATATAGATTTTTTCTGCTAGCATAAGATTTTCATTTTCGTCAACTTTACTTAAATTCCATTAATTTTTTAAGCTGCTTTTAATAAATTCACAAGTAAAAAATTTTAGGCTCCATAGTCTGTCATTTGTGTTCCAGCTGACTTTATGAATATTAATAACAGTGTTATCCTGATTAAATAGGCTTCATATAAAATCCCTGTGAATCCTATAGCTCAGACATCTCATTTTTCCAACTCTTTATGAATTTGGATTCAGACATTAAACTGGAAAAAACCTTAAAAAACAGATTCAATGGTACATTGGTGTACCCTTAAGCAAAAAATTAGCTTTTCTAACGATTCAAATAATTAAAATTGATAGGACCACATATTGAGATTTCAGCCTTTCTGTACACATGCAACATATTTTAACTCTAATGAAAACATCAACACTTCACAGACAAGGGATTAAGAATCTATTACAAAATAATAATACCTGTCCTAATGCTTACCTTAAACAAACAGATGATATAATCTTAAATCTTCATATATGGAGCACAGATTTGGAGAAGTATTTTCAAAAGAGAAGGAAATTAGTGGATTATTAATTACATAAACATACACATGAAACACATGAACATTCTAGTTTACTACAGAAGCCCAGTGAAAAACAGCATTAACTATTAAATGTTTCATACTTCAGGAAAACCAACCTTTTTCTTAAGAATGTCAAATTGAAACACACAGGAAATACTAATATTATCATATAGTCTCAGTTTTGATCTGCTAATTTCTTTCCATACTTATATATTTGAATTATTTATTTCTATGACAGACAAAAATGGAAAATTTGGCTCACTGCACTGCCTTCACTTTTTTATACAGTGCTAACTGGAATGACTGTTTCCTCATCCATTCAGGAAAATATTCTGCAAAAACACCATTAAAATACTGTGCCTTTCAGTACCTTGGAATATGAATGGATTTTGGGAGAAAATAAAAAACCTAAACAAAATAACAGGTTATTCAAAAGAATGGCATACCAATCCTGCTTCTAATTATTCATCAACACAAATACATAATAGGAATTAAATAAAAACAAGAGGTATAAAAAAGTAACATATATCTGGCAAGATAGAAAGCATACAGTGCTTTACTTGTGCGGTTCCAAATGGCTTTTATTCCAGCTGTAGCAGTATTTCCTCTCTCTGAGGCACAAAGCCCAACCTCTTGAGTGTCTGCAGAATAACTGCACCCCACGGTAACTCCAACGCCACAAGAGCACCACAGCAACACTAAAGCCATTGCTCTCTCTCCCTGTGCAGGACTGAGAATTCCATCTTCTAAGCTGCAGTTCAGTTACTGAGTGCCCTCAGGAACAGAAAAACTGTTGGGACGACTCTGTATGGGGACCCAATGACTGCAAACCCCCATTCCTTGGTCTTGCCTTGAAGCAACCATTGAATCATGGCCTTAGCTGCTGTGACAGGATGCAAACATTTGCTGCTCTCCACCGAATTCACCCATTCTTCATAAAAAACCCTCCAGTCCTGGAAGAGATTTTCCACACAGAGGGCTATCCCACCTGCCTCACCTCTTGTGGAAATAGAGACCAGTTCCCACTGCTCCTTGGAACAGCACTAAGCCAGTTTTTGTCCCCCTCAAAGATGCAGTTAACAGTTGCCATTGACAGTGCAGGGATGAAGTACCATACAGTTTATGAAAAGGGAAACAGAGAATGAATTTTAGCATTATTCCCACAAGGTTAATTAGATTGGCAGGCTTTTCTAAAATATCCTGAAACGTTTTGCCTCAGGGCACACTAAACTAAAAAACTTAACTACATAAAAACCAGTTCCCTTCTCAAAGCATTTCCCCAGGGAACAAACAGACAGTTTTCTTAGCCTAGGTGGATGTCAAGTTTTGATTAAATTATACACTCCTCCAAAAAAGAGTCACATTTTCTCCCTAACTTAAGAAAACTTCATGGTGTATCAGAAATCTAAGGCAATTCAAAGTAAGTTAAAACTAGTTTTGGACAGTTATAAAAACACTAATGAAAGGTAACAGAGATAACCAGTTCAAGTATTTTTTACAAGTGGAATAATGGTCATTCGTTAGTTACTTAAAAGCTGTGAAATGAAACATACTTTGATGACAGAGATACTTATTTTACTGTATTGTATTATATTACTTTTATATGCTTTTAAATATAAGCACTTCATGCAAAATATTCTGCTTCTAGAAAGAATATAAAATATAGACAAATGGATTAACCTTGTGAGTGGATGAATTTTATCCAGCATGAGTATTATTTCAAATTTATAAACTCTCACATCGCTCAAAAGACTTCGAGATTTTGGTTAATAAAAGTAACTTCATTATCTGGAAGCTCGATAAAAACATTTTCCCAGAGGGCAGAGTGAAGCAGTAATCACCGGCTTTTTTTCTCTGCTGATTCTTGACCCAAAAGGAGATAAGACATATGCAGCTTGTTTCAACTAACCTTCATAAATAAGAAAAAACATGAAAAAATAGGGCTCAGATAATTTTTGTCTGTTGCTGCAGCAGTTTCTTCATATTCTCACTACAAAATTTGCCTCTGGTGCTTTTAATGATGGCATACTGTAAGCCAGAGAGCACTTATTGTCTTTGTCATGCTTTTGACAAAGTCATGAGAGGAGGCATAAAACTGCATAAAACCAACTGCTTTATAACTGGTTTCATTTGTGCCTAAATTAAACTTAGTTGGATAAAGGACAGGTACTTTCCTCTTTATTTTTTCTCCCTAACTTGAACTAAGTGTCAAGGCACAAGTCTCTCTCTGTGCATCAGGAAATGTTTACGTGGATGCTAGCTCACCAACAGCCCCCTATCTCTTCTGCCCTCTGATATATTCCTGTTTTCACATTAGCAATCTTAATTTGTATTTTATTTACTAAACAATCTTCAGCCTGCTCTGTTGTCTTCTTTCCCAGTTTTTAGCCGTCATTTGTCCTCCAACTATTTTCTTTTTCCTTAGTTTGGTCTTCTCTTTGAAAATTCATGCCTCTTCCTTTCCCCCTGCCCATCACCTCTTTGAAATGTAAAGAAAACTGCAGAGAATCTTGTCAAAGACTGTGTCTCCTTTTTCTGCAGCTTTTCTCATCTTGCTGTGCATTCTGTGAATCAGCTTTTTTCTGTGACACTCTAATTAANGCTTTTTTCTGTGACCCTCTAACTAATGTTAATTTTGTTTCAATAATGAAATAATGACATGCTTCAATCAGGTGTGAACAGCCAAATCATTTAGCCATCCATCAGTTTTGTTGTAAACTCTTCACTGGCCTTAAAACTCAGTATTATGTGCCACATATTATATTGCTATAGACAGCCAGATCTCCATTTCTAAACATTTTACAACCTGATTGTAATTTCCGTAGCCTTAACAGACAGGAACAAATGTGCATTTTAAACTAGCTCTTGTTTTATCTGGAGCCAAAAAGATATTTTAGTAGAATCAGCAGTACACAGAGGTAAAGGTTACCTGTGCACTACACGCTGTTGACGGGATCATAGTCAGCAGACAAAGGAAGGGTTTTGAACAACCCTATTTGGCACATCTGTAGTGCTGTATCTGGTTTGACCTGCTCATGGATATCCTGAAGTACAGCAGGTGATCCAAGATGATTATGGGTCTGCAGAACATGAGTTATGAGGACTTTGCACGAGTTTAGTTAGTTGGCTTTAAGGAGAAAAGACTAAACAGGGATTTTTTTGGTTTTAGCTGCCTTGTGAACAAACATATAGAAGACAAAGACAGACCCTTCTGTGAGAGACAAGCTATGACACAGAAAACTCAGAGTTATGGGTAAGAGAAAATTTTTCACAGTGAAGAAAGTCACTGGAACTAGATGCTTAGAAAGGTAGCTGGATATCAGCAAAACTCATCTGGATATATCAATGCAACCTAACTTTGGAGATTGCCCCATTCTGCACTGGATGATATGCAATCTCTGTCTATTTTGTTATTCTAAGGATTGCAACAAAAGAACCTCACCAGACCTAGAATTCCTGCAACAGAAAAAACATTAGGTTGCTTTCTGCTTTACAGGGTAGGCCAATTGTGCTCTTGACCAACCAAGAACCGAAGAGCAGTGAGACACAACCAAAGACCACCCACGCAGCAGACAGCCTAAATGCCAACAGGGAGGAAAACAGTGCAACAGCAGCATGTGCACAGCATTTTGAGACCTACTGGTCTTGAGCACCCAAATTTCTTCAGTTTACTACATGGATGGATGATCTGGCATTAGGCTAAATGTCAAATATTGGTTTGCACCCTTCAGTAAATCAAAAATGGACCACTAATAGAGTTATTTTACCTGTCTTTCTAAAAGCTCTAGCCTCAAGCCCCACTAAATCCATCCTTCCTCCAAACTCGTAAAAATATCACTGTGACTAAAGAGTTCCAAAGCTAACTATGGAAATGATTCAAGAAACATGAGTGTAAAGTGCTTATGTTTGCAAAATTCATTGCATAGTATATTTGATACACTGAAATTCCCAAATTCTCAAATCATAATTTATTACAGAACTAAGCTGCTAGCCCAGAGTTTACCATAAAAGCAAAAGTAAAATCACAAAACATTATATGCACATAAAAATGTGAAGCAGTAACTCAGTGCCAAATTAAAAAACCACTAGTACAAGTTTCTGCATTAAGCAGAAACTATGTCTTCTGCCAAAAACATTCTGATTGTTTGGCTGCCTTCATAGAAAAAAGTAAGACTGAACAGGGGCTCAATGAAGAAAGGGAGGAAGGGAAGCAAAAAACCCACACTGAAGCAGAGAAACTTGATTCATCTAGCCAACTCACATTTCTCAAGGTGCCTTCAAATAGCGCCATTTTTCCTGACAGCAAATGCAGTAAAAATAAAAAGCATGAAGGCCACAAACAGTGTGGATATTGGAGCCTGACCAAAAACTATCATGAGCACTGAACATGCAGAGGCCTGTCAGAAATGTGCCAACCTTTCAAGATTCAGTCCTGTACGTGGGGACTGAGAGGGGCCTGTTGGTTTCCTGCAGGGAAATACAGCCACACCAGTTATGTATCTGTCCGGCTGTTTTAAACAGCATGAAAGCACAGATGTGTCTCCACCACTGTCATAAAGCAACATATCCAGGGCACTGGTTCTACCCAAATTATGCAACTACTCCAATTCTATAGCATACGCTTCAGGGGCTGAAAGGAATCACATCATCTGAAATTCTACAAACTGAAAAGCTCAGAAAAATAAAATAACACTGATTCCACATTAACCCTACTTGTTCTTTACAAGCAAATTAACTATCATTTTCTTAGATAAATACCCGAAGAGAAAGCTATCCTTCAATTAAATGTGTAATTGCTCCCTTAACCATGCCTGCACAGCGCTTAAAGCATAGGAAGAGTGCTGCTCAGGTGCAAACACATATATTTTGATTCAATAACCATACAGTACCACTTGAACTTCTGATTTTTCTGGTTTTTTTTTAATTTAGCAACTAGATCCAGTACATAGTGCCTTCATTGACTATGAGTAGTATCTTCACCCTTGTAAGCAAGAAGAGGAAGTTCCAGAGAAACTGCACACTTCAGGACATTTCCAAAGAGCAGTGAAGCTGGGGAAAGGTCTAGAGCACCAGTCTTATGAGGATCTGCTGAGGGAGCTGTGATACTTAGCCTGGAGGAGGCTGAGAGAAAACCTTACTACTCTCTCCAGTGGTCTGAAAGGAGGTTGTAGTGAGGCAGGGGTCAGTCTCTTCCAAATAACAAGCAGTAGGTTGAGAGGAAATGGTTCAGGTTACATGAGAGAAGGTAAAGTATTGGATATTAGGGAAAATTCCCTCACAGAAAGGTTTGGCAAGATTTAGAACAGGCTGCTTAGGGAAGTGGTGGAGTCACCATCCCTGGATGTATTTAAAAGATGTGTAGATGTGATACTAGGGAATACGGTCAAGTGATGATTTTGGCAGTTGTGCATTAATGGTTGGACTTGATGACCTTAAATGTCCTTTCCAGCTCAAATTATCCTATAATATTTTGTTTACTACACTCCAACAACATTTCTGAGCATTTTTAGCACTGATGCATTGACTGTGTGCTTTACAACATGCTGAACATGCATGATATACAGCATGCCTTATGTGCAGTCACTTATTCAGGTCTGATTACTAGGTTAGCGATTTTGGAAAATCAACCCAGATGTTTCCCTGAAATTTATTGCAGTATCAAAGAAATTTGAAAACCAGTACAATTTATAATAACAAGCTACACATTCAGAAATTATCTTAGACTCCCTGAGAAGAATAAGATATTCTGAGGTGAGCCAAAACTCAATGAGAACCAGAGATGAATCAGTGAAATAAGTCTGTTGAGAATGTCCAGAGTTGAAATATAAGCTAAAGACTGAAGAAGCTAAACCTGCAAACATTCAGCACCACAGCAATTGCTGCACTATTTCCTGATGTTGCACCAACAAAGGTAGAAGATTGAAGAGAATTATCATAGCCTGGGAATCAATGCCAGGCAGTTGAAAATCACAGAAAAAACAAGCAAACAACAACAATAAAAAGAAAAAAAAAATAAAAGGAAAAAAAGGCAATAGCTGAAGTCAGATCAGTCACAAACCAGATACTTCTGACAGTGGATCATTTTCCCTGCCAACCTTTAAGAAAGCAAAGCAAAACATATTCATGTATGAGGCTACCAATCAAACTGCTGCATTTTTTTATGTCAGGGAAAACAACATATTTATCCTTTAACTCTTGCTTGGAAAAAGTCCAAAATTTCTCTCAGACAAAACTTGCAAAAAACAAGTCACCTTCTCCCAGTAGTCAGGAAATTCCTCTGGGGGAAAAAAAAAGTCTGTCTAAAATGTTAAAAGTTACAAAGGTCTTCCAAAGCAAGGTGCCGAACAATTTTAAACAAAAGAGAAATGTCAGAACACATACAAAGACAACTATTATTTCTGCTCCTTTTCAGCCAATGAAATAGCACAGCTTTTTTTTTCTTTTATTTAGTATTGCAATACTTGGATCATTGTCATTCTTCAATCTTTTGATTATTTATGATATGAAACACAAAAAATGAAGAAGCGAGACAAGTATGTTTTTTAAGAAATCCAAATTTGTTTATTGTGTTTTGAAGAAATGTCATTTGAAACCCTTAGTAAGCACAGTATTCAGCCAAAACCAAAAAGTGGAGAAGCCCTAAAGAACTCCTCTGAGAATATAAAGAGTTTCATGTAAGTTGTGGGTTACTGACAGAAGAACTTCTTAGGCATTCAGAGTCTTAACATTAGATTCTTCCCACACAGACAAATGGAGAAAAAATCCTTGAAAAATTCAAGACCTAGGATTGTCTAGCCATTTTCAGCAAAATTATTCTCTCTCTCTAGTCCATTTCTTTTTTTGTAAAAGGAAATGGATGTTTTATTCTTTCTTGCAAGTTCATCCTATATTCCAATGTCTTACATTAATTATTCCTTGATTCATCAAGACACATTCATGTTTTCCTTGCCAAAACATCAGAGCTGACACAGTAGCTGAATATTGGTCCAAGACCAGCTATTCCTGGGTGGAGCAAAGGAGTGCTAAATCCACTTACTAGATGAAGGAAGAAAAATCCTTCCCTAGTACTTCTGAAACTCAGGCTAATTTTGATGGCTGCTTTCTCTTACACATAATTGTGCTGAATATTTTGAGGCTTGTTGGTCAGATGTTGTGGTTATGTATTTCACTGCTTGGTATCACTAAAAGATGAAAAAAACCAAGACTTTATAGCTATAGAAGTGTAGATAAAACATGAGATTTAAAAAAGGGAAAATCTGGCCAACAGTTCAAATATTCAGAATAATTCTGAAGACATTCCTGGGCATTGTGAAGTTGCAGGACTTGCAGGATCCACAGTTTTCTCTCCCCTTTCAGGCTGAAGGAGCACCTGACAAAGTTAGGTATGTGTACTAGTAGGGCATTTGTGCCTAATTGTAATGCTAAGAAAGCTCCTAAATAACTTCCTATTTCACAGTCCAACTGGGAAGAAAGAAGAAGGTCTTCTGAAATATTTCCTAAAATTCATTATAAATGAAAGCAACTTTTTTTTTAGTGTTGTGATTTCATAACTCCTCACTGTGAAATGCAAATCTTAACATGTTCATATTTAAATGTAAAGAAAAAGAAAAGGCATAATTTTTCTGGTATAAGTTATGACCCTTTGACACTGCTTTCAGTGGTCCTCAATATTTGCATTTTAATTTCTTCCTGACTTTAAAGACACACTATCTTATCAGTTATTTCTGTTCATATTTCTGCTTTTCCAAATAAAGTATTCTACTGCCTCAGTTCTTCAGCTGGACTGTGCATCTGCTGAGCAGCCTGGTTTGGGAAAGGAGGGGTTGTGAAAAAGTTGCTGTTTTTGCCATAACTTGCTGTCTGCCTGAAAAGAGTTAAGTGAATTCAATTTAATTTACTCACCACACTGAACTTTACTGAGGTGTAAGATTACTTTTGTTTCTTATCAAAGATACTATATATAGATTAAACCAAAAGAAAAGGTAGTTCAGTATTTATAAGGTTTTCCACAGTGCTTTCAGGACAGATTGAAAAAACACACCTATACTCAGACATCCATTAATAGACACCTCCCTAAAAACCTGTTTCTCAAGATATTTGAGAAGTCCAGAGACCCCATAATGAGCAAGCTAATTTTCTGATCACATTTTTCTTTAATCAGATGAACTAAAGGTATTTTTCAAAACATTTTGGATAACATCTGATAATTTTTATGAAGTTATTTATACTTGGAGTTTAATCTGAATTAATTTCTATAGCAAGGGGAACAAAATATTTATTTCATTTACAGTTTAATTCTTGTATTACTAAAGAGTAACACTTCTACATATTATTATATTCTACAGGATTACAGTTTTAAAAACTCCATCACTGGTTTTATTACATGTGGGATTTTTAAGAGCTGAAGAGGTACAGATAATTCTTAATTTCCCCAACCTCTCTAATGGCCTGAATAGCTGTATTACTGGAAAGAAACTGTCATATGGAACACTAAATGGGTTCTCCATAAAGTACCTAATTTGATTTTTTTCAGTTGTTGTTAACTTTTAAGGTAAATTTGGATACAACTGGAGGGGAACCTCACTATGAAAACAGCCTATGCTATTTATAGTAAGTTTTCTCTCTAGTGCAAGACAGTGAATGTTTGCTGAAAGAATTGTACATCCAGGAGGGTTTTTGAAATATGAAAGATACTTTTAAACTATGAAGAGAATTATAATTTTTGCCTAATATTTAGTAACCTTCAGATACTGTAATTCCACTTCAGATCCTGGAAAAACATTCTGGAGACAAATATTAGTCTACCACTGGATAGTGAAGAGGAGGAACAAAATTACATTTCAAGGGGAAACTGTTTTAATTAGCTACCTTGTACACCTGCACAGCAGTCACCTTCAGTACATTGTGCGAAGTGTTACACCTCACAACTCTGTTTATTCTTGCTACCATCAAATTCTGAGTCCATAGAGCAAGAAGCTCAAGATCACTCCCAGGCATATTTATATCACCCAACATTCTGCTGTAATGCAGAAAACTAACTTAAACACCTTTTAACTGGCTGAGTCTACATCCCACAATAACAGTCACTGGAAACACCCATTGCACCTAATCCATAACTTTTGTGACAAAGGAATCAATCCTTCATGGATGCTTCATTCTTTCATATTTCAGGATACATGAACAAACAGGTAGACAGGGTTCATTAGTGCCTTTTCACAATCGTATTAAATCAGGAATGGTCTCATTATGATCCTGAAAGAAATCAAATTGTATTAGAAAATGGAAGGTGAATCTATTCTCACAGGTAGCTGCATTTCTGTATCTGTACTTCTGCAATTTAAGCAGTTTCAGCATTTGGAAAGAAAGCCTGACTACATGGAAGCAGACCTCAGTTGATCTTATCACCAGGCCAGCAGATGAAAGCTGCTGAGCTATTGCCTGTGCAGAAACCTACCAAGCACTACACCAGAACTCCATAGTTGTTAAACCACTTGGCATGCAAAACCATTTACCCTGAATCCTGCCTGAGAAATCAAAGATCACATTCTGACCCTGTAGCACTGGCCCTTCCTTTGCTGAAGCAGAACAAGTTACAAGCTCATAAAAATCTTATAACTTTGGAAGAAAACAAAAGATGGTTTGTAATCCCAGCACTTATCTAGAAGAGTTGCTCAGTGACACCTGTTCCTCACTCTATAGATGCAGTCACTACTCAATGCCACGACCCTCTGATGTGATCTAACTCTGGTAACAGTGCAAATTCCTGACCTCAGTGACACTGGTACTTTGACAGAAGCCCAAAAAAACTGGACTATGTAAAAAGCAACAAGCACAAAACTCTGCTGCCAGATGAAGGTTGCTGATGAAGACACGTTCTGGAAGCCAACACTTGTGAAAAATGTCCAGTTTGGTGAAATACCTGTCAGGTCTAAATAACACTTTTTTGTGAAGTGGATGCCACGTCATGAACTCTGTTTTTTATTGTCTCAGGACTCAAAAGCTCCAATATACTACATATGAAAAAATCCATCACTGAACACTACAGCTCATTTATTAAGTGTTATGTGTGTGTTAAGATAAATGGCAACTGTTTCAGTTCATTATCTACATGTTTCAAATTCTGACTTGAAATTCAGTTACTGAGAGGGTGTCTTCTTTACTTCAAACTGACCTAGATGCTCAGCTGAGGTACCTAACACAGAGTCACTTCTTTGAGAACCTAGAATCCATTTTATTGTCCTGTCAAGTTTGAAAAATAGTTTAATTTCCTTCTCTTGAAGACATACCAGAGATTTGACTCTGAATAAAATAAGCATTCCTGATAGGAAGTAATTTATTACAGAAATGTACTCATAAATCATGGGATCCACCAGATCCACCATTTATGTGGCATTTGGATCCATCAACTACACCTCCAGCACATGCAGGATGTTTGAATAGGGTCAATCTAATTTCACAGTGTTACTGTGACAACAGTTCTATTATGACTCACAGACCTCAAGTAAGTTTTGCATTAATGTCTACTTAGCAAAGGTATGTTAAGTTGGCTACAGATAATATATGGGAGGATGATGAGAGCATTGATACCTATTCACTCCTTTGAAAAACCTAAACTACTCTAAGCTCTAACATTATAATGCAAGTAAAGTATGTATAGTAGGAAAAATGGTGCTTATTAGTCTCACTTTATTCACTTTGTATTTTCTGCAGTAGCAATGTGTTTTGCAAGTGAAGGGGTTTCCTTTTACTGACCTTGGCATTCATCAGGACCATACTGTGATTTATATTGAGAATTCCAGGCCTTTATCTGATCTTATAAATAAATGTAAAATACATAAAACAATTATCCTAGTGTAAAATTGAATTTTATCGCTCTGTAATCAGCTTTTGTCTATGACACATATTTCTGTGTTTGAATACAATTCAAAATTAATAATAGGTATAATTTATTTTCTGACTTTTCATTATCTTGACATTTTAACAATCTTTTTTTATATACTCAGGCTTTAATTTTATCTAGGGCTTCAACCCCACAGCTCATTTTTAGACATGTACAATGTGTCTTTCAGAATATCCATTCAAGGAATAAGCCTGCTAAAAGATCACACTGGCCATTTAACAGACCAAGAAAAAGTATTAAAAAGAGCAGGGCTTTATAACAAAGAGAAACAGCAGATTAAGAGGGAAAATTTAGCACTGCATGTAAATGACAGGGAAAAACACATATAACAAGATATCACAAGTTACAGTGAAGAATTAGAAGTAAAAAGTAGAGTTCTGAAACTGGTGATTCTGGAAAATTATTAACAGATAGCTTAGATTTAATTTTTAATAGCTAAATGAGACAACCAAGGAAGTATTTTTCCTATTAAAAGACAGTCACAACTTTATACCGGATGCCATAACTTTAGCAATTTAATATAGAGATTAGTCTTATCTGGACATGAGGCTTTCAGTACTTCACAATTAATTTTTTGGCCTTAAATGTAATTTATACAAATGCACCAATCTAATAGTTTACTTTCTTTTCTTAATTCAATTAATTAACTTCAACTAACCATCCTCAATGTTTTACTGCCTCAGACACACACATGTTCACGTCAAAGAAAGTATGTCTCAAGTCAAGTTCTCACCACCATGTAAGGCTTAAGTAGACTTCATAAGCAAGTGCTATGGTTTACACAGAAGACTTCATTTAAACCAAAAATCTCATAATTAGAGATGGTTAGGAATTAAAAAAAAAAAAAAAAGACACAGACATATACAATACAGCGTGAGAAAATATCCTAGAAAGATTGTGATGAATAAATACAAAGAATGTAATGGCTATATGGGCTGACAGTAAAAGTGTCACTTTCCATACAGGGCAAGAAGTCCAGGGCCACTCTGCACAAAGCCAGCCTGGCCACACCACAGCTGTCAGCGCTGCAGCAGTGGGATTCCTTCACGTCTGCAGCAAACGAAGCCGCTCACTGGGCCTTTGTGACTAGAGGAGGAATGTGATAACCACGGTGGTCTAGACTGCTACAAGAGAAAACAACATGTCCCAAAATGAGTGGTCCTTGGTTTGAAGTGGCTGTGGTCAGGACGAGGCACGTTTAGGAAGCAGTCCCTAGAATACCTTGTGATAAACACATGTGGAGAAAATAACATGAAAGAACAGTGTAGTTAACTGAATAAAAGGTTAAAGAAAATAAACAGTATTTTTGCAGCTTAGCATTTATCTGTGAACTGCTGGTGCAACTCTATGCTTGACAGAAAAGCTATGAGGCTTTTGGTAGCTTGACAAGACAATCTACAGGCTTGAATGAAATGTTCAGCTTAAGGAATTAGAATAAATCTGATGACTGATGTGCTACTGAACGTGACAGACTGTCATCTGTTTTAAATAGGATCTCTGTAGGATGTACTGAAAGCTGTATTTTCCCATTACCTTAAACATACTAAGACTTTTCCCAATGAATTCTGGCTAATCTGTTAAGACAAAAGATCTCCACAAACTCTTGGCAATTCAATAAAATAATGAAATAGCCATTTGGTTTACTTGCATAATTAATTCATGCTGACACTGTACTTCTCTGATTAATTTACAACCAGTCACAAAAATAGAAAACAAAAAAATTTACTGTAACTTCCCAAATTAACTATAAAATTATAAAATATGCACAACAGGAGATTAAAGTAGCTTATTGAAACACTATTTGTACACAAACATTCACATGTAGAAATTTCAAATTGTTTATCTGTTATCAAAGTGGATTTTAAACAAAAATAGGTACAGGCATTCCTTAATAGCTTTTGGAAACCAAGAAAAAAAAATCAAAACACCTACAGTCAAATGGTATTGCAACACATAGCTAGGGATATAATAAAAAAAATATTTTAGTTTTAATTTGGCCAAATAATTTAAAAAAATAAACCATTACTTTCATTATATACATAGACACACATATAAACAATGTAAAATAAGATTAAAAATCCTTGGAATGTAGTTTATGCTATTTTAAAAACCATATAAGCAACAAAAAACTTTGGCAAGATCTAGGCTGAAGCAAGAATATCCTTCCTCTACATAAATAGTTCCTGTAGGAATTACTAGGGTGTTTTACCATCTCCTTATCCTAGAGATAATGACTCAAATCTGTCCTACAAACACAAAATATGGAAAAAAGGATTTTGTGACATCCACCTGGTACCTGTACCTTAGATACAGGGAATGGGCAAAACTGCTCACTGGTGGACAAAGCAAACCTTCAGTTTGAACCACAATATATTTGCAAAGCTGAGCAGAAAAGCCAGCACAACTCCTCATCTCCAAAGGGGAATACAATCCACCTCCAAAGGGGAATAAGAATGAAACCACCACCAATGTCATTTTATCTTCAGAAAAGGCTAAGTTTCAGAAGCACATATAATTTAAGATATATTAGCAATCAGGTGGATCTCCCTCTTAGTTGATTAATTAGTTTTCAACTATAATTTCATATAACACATTTCTAAGCACGAATAGTCCATACTGTTTAGATCATAAATGCCAGTATTAGACTAATTTACCTTGCTAGTTCCTTTAATGCTACACAAGAGCACCGTAATTATTGGTAATTAGCCCAGCAGAAAAACAATTTCTAGTCCTGAGCCAAATTGCAAGTATAATACCACACATATTTTACTGAAAGAATAAAGATTTTGAAAGATGCTTTGCCATTACAGGTAGTGAGCTTTTAAACAAATAAACAAAAATATAAACTCAGAATATTAAAGCTTTGCCCATTCCTGCTGCCAAGATACAAATTTAAGTCACAAAAAAAGTTCAAGGACCTCAGTCAAAATAGTTTTGCTTGTAAGACTGCAGCTACGTGTCCCTTCGTCCCCCATTTGCACTTAGAAACCACGCAGACCTCAGAAGACCAAGATAAGTTTTTCAAACAATTGTTTTACAGCTCATCAATACAGAAGTTCACAAGCCTCTGCACAAGCTAATGTTTTGTTCTCTTTTGCAGGAGTCCTTTATATGCCTCAATTACCATAATCTCCTTTCCCACATAATGTAACCTATAAAACAAAACCCACTGTGACAGGGATAAAATGTCATGCTAGAGGCAGCTATCAGTAGATCTTTGAGGTACTCTATAGAGTCAGCAGAATAATGTATTATGCTTATATCAGAATTAGAAATTAATCTGTTTCAGTTACCACCTGTGATCTTTTGTATTCAGAGAGAACCAGAGCCTAGAAGCTCTGATATGTTCCAAAGCTTTTCACAATTGCTAGCTCTACATTTCTATCATCTTCCCTGGGTCAAAACATCAGTCCTCACTACAACCTTTGCTATTCAACATGTGCTGTACTTCCCTGCTGAATGCTTCAGGCACTATACAAAAATCTCTCAAAGGACTCAGGTGCTGATACATAAGGAATGCTGAACACACAGAGGTGGCCTCCACTTTCGTCAGAGCAACTGCCAAATTCAGCTGATGCATCAAGCACAGAAAAACATTGGTTATCAGTCATCTTTTCATGATGTTCTCCATGCACTGGCAGGTGCAAGACTTGGTGTTTCTCTATTTTGTTTTGCAAAAACATTTAAAGGCCAAGTTTAATGAAGTCTTGTCTTACTTCCCTCACCTTTCAATGACCAGTATATCCACTCTGTTGACTTTACACTGATTTCACGCACCATACAAGATTATTAAGCTCTTCTTTTGCTTCTAAGGGCAAACATTCATTGGAATGTAATTTTCTGAACATTTTGTCTTTTCAGCTCTACCTTCTATTTCATTGAAAGCTTTACTGTCAAACTTCTGAAAAAATCTCCCTCCTCTCCAAAGAAAACATCCCTTTAACAAGAACATGAGCTAAACTTTGTAACCATACCCTTGAGAGGCAGAGAAAGCTTATTTTCATAAACACTCAAGTCAAATACTTATACTCTGCTACAGTTTCCTATTTGTGCCAATATCACTGCCTCCAGTAGTAACTAAATCAAAAGTCAAAGAACACAAAGACACAATGGCTCAAAACAAAAGGGCATGATCATTCTTGTACACAACAATGGTGGCTTAAGACACCACTAATGCCAAATATATATGTTGCAACTTCATTCATATGTGAGAGGTCACTGTTGCATAGAAGTAACATTTCTTCTAAATTATTATTAGAATTTTAAAAATTGAGACTTGCTTAAGTAAATTGTATTTATAGAAATTTAGAAATTACTCCCTCACAAATTTAAGCAGTATATCCATCTACATCAACGCTGCTACAAATTTACAAAATGCTTTTCTTAAGACATTCTAGAAAAAAGTATTTTTACTATTGAAAAGATATGTAACTACTTGTAATGACTCTGGTTTGGATGACATTAACTTCCTTTGAAACTGGGCACATGGTACTTTGGTGTTTTAGGGTTATAGCTAAAACAGTGCTGATAACATACCAGTACTCTGAATATGGCATACACTGCTTCCACAGCATCAAGGCTTTTATTTCCCACCAACTCTGCTCCTCCCGAGAGCAGCTTGGGCATGGGCAAGAAGTTGTGAGGGGACAGAACTGATCCAAACCAGCCAAAAGGATATTCCACATCATATAACGTGATGCTTAGGAATACAAACTGGGTAAAGCAAAGAAGGGGGTACACAGTTTTTCCTCCAAAGCAGCTGTTCTCTGAGATGGCTGGACCATGGTGCGCTGCCGGTGAGAGGCAGCAAGTGACTCTGTCTGCATCAATTTTTGTTGTTTTTAGCTTTGTTTGGTTGGTTTGTTCTTCCTTTTCCTTCGCTTATTAAACTGTCATTGTTTTGGACTGTGAGTATTCTTCCACCCTCCTTATTTTCCTCCTCAGCCTGCTGTGGGGAGCAGCAAGTGAGAAGCTGCACAGGTGTTTAGATGCTGGCTGGAGTCAGCCCAACACATGACTGTTTATTTTTTCCCTTCAAAGTATAAGGATGTTCATAGCTGTGATTTGTGTCTGTTCTTTACAAATGCACTGAAACAAATTGGAATAGTGTCTAGCACTTCCTCTCCAGACTGCAACAAATAACTGGGTTTGAATGACTGGAGTGCTGTAATAGTTTGCTAGCATGAACCACAGCACAATTTGGGTTGGAAGGGATCTTGAAGATCACCTATCCCAATCTCACACCATGGCCAGGGAAACTTTCCATTAGATCAGGTTGCTCAAAGCTCCATCCAACTATGAACCATGAGAAAGAAAATCCATTAAATTCATTTTTGCAAACCAAAAGCAAAAGTGACTACTAACCATTAAAACAAATAAAGCAAAAAAAAGGGATACAATTCCAGCAGAACTCTAACTGAATAATTTATTTCTGGAAAACACTTTCACAATCTCATTTCTAAGTCCATTTGCTAACATCTGAATGCCAGTTTAACACACATAATGAACAGCAGGTAGAAACACATTTCCAAAGATTACTTCAGATTGCAACTTAGCCCAGTATTCATATAGTCATCAGATAAATCTTCAGGCTTTGAGAATGACTTAATTTTTCTTTTGAGATATAAGGTACAGTACAGGAGTGTTACTGTGCAGAAATATTAGTCAGAGCAAAAACACCAGGGACCCACACCCTTCCCATTGTTTTGAAATGTAAACATTAAGACATTTGGAATTTCAAATAAAAAATGCAGGGCATATGTTATAGAAATGGCATACCTGTTACAATCACAGAATACTACTAATCTCTGAGATAATAGGCTAATTGGAACAAACCCAGTGAAAACTCCCACAACAAGAACCTTACTACCTATTATCTCTCGAACATTTTCCTCCTTTCTCCCCTGAAAATTAAGAACTGTATTTCAAATTTTCAAATAAAGTTAGCATCTTGCTGTTTAAGAACTGTTCTCATACTAGAGTAACTTGGCTATATACAAAACTGCACCAGGTAAACTGACTCCTAAAGAAAGTTTCAAAAAACTTGGATACTTTTCACAGTTCTACAAGTGGCCCACACAAACGTCAACAAACCCAGTCCACTGTATCATTTAGTTGAGCCACGTAACACAGCTCAGGGCTGCGGGTGTGGACACATAGCATGCAAAACAGGCAATAAGCAAGATTAGCTACTGCTGATTTTGTATTTCTGAACTGCTCCATTCAACAATTTTCTATACTCAAAAATACGGTTTAAATAAAAATCAGGAGCATATACGAAAAACGAAAATACAAAATTAAATCCCAAAACTTGTATTTTAATCTGCTTTGTAAATTTCTTAAGAGCTTCCCATAGGCCCTGTTTTCGATGGTTTCATCAAAGATTTGCCTAAGGACACGCAGTTGGCTCAGAAGCTAACAGAAAAAACGTGGCAAGCCACGTGGGCTCTCGCCCTTGCAGCACTCTGGAAGGGAGCAGGGTATTTCACCGGATCGTGTGCCGGTCACGAACACCACAAAGCTGTCCCCAAGCATCTCAGCACACGGTCACTGCCTTGACTTGCACGGCTAATGGCAGACATTTATTTTTAACCCCATATTCATTTAAATGAATAAAACATGTCACAGATCCCTGCTCAAGGGGCCGCTCCAGCCTGGCGCTCAGCTCAGAGAGGCTGCAGGTTCGCTCCCGAGCCGGCTCAGAGCTGGCTGCTGGCACAGGGCTCCATCTACCGGTGCGCGGTCCCACACACCCATGGCAAGAGCTGCTGGGGGACAAAATCAACCAAAAATCTCAACAGATATTTCACATCTCTGTTTGCTAATGAGGTGCTCAGAAGGACATGTGAGACTATTCATAAAACACTACTGGTTCAGAAGAAAACAATCAACAAACTACATTCCCTCCCATGCTAGGTTGAAACTCTTGTGCCTGTATGAAATCTTTTGTTATCCTCTAATATTTGCAAACTATGCCTCAAAAAATGTTATAAAGAAATACCATTTTTCTACAGGATGCAGCATATGAATACACCCTCTCAATCCAGATGTGAAGCTTTATTGTTCCTCCTTAATACAAGCAAATAAGCAAACACAGATAACTCAAAAACTACTGAAAACTGCAACACAATTTAAGGCATTAGCAGTGGTCTTTTGAGGCGCTATGTATTATCCTACAAGGCAAGGAAAACGGGTGTACCAGGGAACTCACATAGCTCCTCCTGTGGCTCAGTTTTCCCAACGTAGCTTGTTCCCCATAAATGGCAATTGAAGAGACTAATGGAAAAAAAAAATCTCCTACAATGAACTTTACTCAGCACCACAAAATGAGAACAGTATACTTTTTAATTTTTTTAAATTTTAACTTGAAGGAAAAGCACATTTTAAAGCTTGAAAGTGGCTTTTCCATTTGCTAAATTTTAATTTTAATCGAAATGCAATTTAAAATAAAACTGAGCATTACTGTGGGTTTGCTGATGTCTCTTAGGAACAATGACATCAATGCAGGCTACACTTGAGAAGGATATAGGCGTGGAACTACATCCTTTTTCATCATACAGTCAGGTGCAAAGAGGAAAGTTAAACTTCAAGATTCCTGTGGTTTAATGAAAATAAATACCATTACAAACAGATCCAAGAACACAGACGCATTAAATACTATTTGTTTTTCTTCAGATATAGATCATGAGCATGGAGATATTTAACTACTTCAAGACTAATTTTACTTCATTTTATTCTATTTACAGTAAGCAATCTCCTGTTATCTTGACAAGAAGCAGAGGCAAAAAAAAAAAAGGCAAAAGTGGAAAAAAGTGAACTAGTGCCTGTGAAAACAGTTTTAAATCAATATCTAAGTATTTGATTGGCTCGCTTTGATTACACTAAGCAAATGTCTATCATAGTTCCTGTATCACTCATCAAGTAATATTTGTAAAAATATAAATTAAAAATAAGAACACATTTGTGTAGCTCTACCAGAAGCGCTACAAAAATGTCAATAAATCTTAAAATTGTGGTGGGTGTTTTACAGTGCCAGCTTCCTCATTACAAGGAAGGTACCAAGCAGCAAACTGATCACACAGTGCTTATGTCAAATCTCAGACAAGGAAAACCACATCCTAATACTCTGCCATAATAGCAAATGGAAAAACTGCCCGTGTCTGCGCACACACAAGAAGCACACTATAGAAATACATGATTAAAAATACAACTTTGTTTCTCATGCTTGTATCTAAAAACTTATATTGCCAATTTAATGCACTCCCACCCCCTAATGACTTAATACCTAAACTTCCTACTTTATAATAACCTGAAATTTTATTTACTTGGATGTGAATCACAAGAACATATTGAGAAGCAGCATCCTAAAGAACGTCCAACAGCAGATGACAGAAATTTTAAGTTAAGAACACTATTTAAGGAGAGTAAGTTGTGACTTTCTAGAAGTAATACTAATAACTTTATTAAACTATTCTATGGATACTAATGATTTTATTATATCAATATCACTAATGATATAGGACAATTTAGGCAACTACAAGCATAAATTATCTGGCACAACACTGCATTAGATATGTATCTTCACATTTTGCCCTATAATCTCTCTCAAAGAGCACTAACTTCCAAAAAGAAGTATTTAACTATGTATCATACCATTACTGAGAGAAATAAATGCTTAAAAAAATAATACACTCATTTTTGCATAACTTCTTTCAGTAGCTTTGAAGACACAACTGCAACGTCTTAGCTTTTCTAATTATGCTCAGTCAGTGTTTTCAGATCTCTTAACTGCAAGCTGAGATACTATTTTTCTTGGTAACTAGGTTTACCTTTTTGGTAGCCAATTCCTAAAATGAAGTTAAATCTGTAATACATAGGAAAAAACCAAGAGAAAAATAGTGCACATAATACAAACTGATATTTTCTTTCCTATCAAATGAAATAGGCAGGCAAGAAGAATGGTTCCACTTTCTCACCTCTTGAAATAACAGAATTAACAAGGAGAGGGAGTCAAACATACATATTTGCAAATAGTGCAATGAAAGAAAGCTAAAGCAGAGTTGATTAATCCCAAAGGAAACAAGTCAAGAACACCTTAGGAAAAAAAGTCGCAATACAAAGTTTTAAACATATTTAACTTTTTGCACTAAAAACTGAAACAACAAAAAATTGTACTTTAAATTGAGTAAACATTCTAAAAAAAATAAATATTTTAATATTTTTTGTTTCCATACACCCCAGCTTCCATGCCTCAGAAAGCCCTATGCCCTTTTAACCAAGCCAATCTAAACTTAGGATCTTTCTTTTGTTAAATTGGCAATTAAAAACATTTTTGAATTCTAGTCCCACCAAGGGCAATTCATATACGTGCCCACCCATTAAGTAACTTTGCAGCACAAAATACTCCCTTTACAATTAGACATTTTTATTTATCAGCTGAAGTACAAGTGAACTTGTAAATTGGCTTAAATAAATTACTACCATAAATTAAAAATGCAGTCTGTTTGCTTAAAGAACAGCAGTTTTTCGTCCTATGTTAAATTCTCTGGGGCATCATACAGCATTTTCATAACAGTTTCTATTCAGGTACAACCCTGCTCTCATTCCACAAATCCTAATGGTAACTGCCACCCTCTCCCTACAAAGACCTAATCAATAACCAAGTATTTTAATCCTTCTTTGTCCTAATACTACATTAATACACAAGATTAGATTTTTCTCATTTATTTCACACTTAACATTTAAATTAGTGCATAGCTAGTCAGAATATTACTATTTAAATGAACATATAACTTAAAGATCAAATTCTGTCTTCAACAGATTTACATAAAAGGACAGAAAGGATAACATTTATCTACCAGCATGTTATGTGGATCTCCTTAACTCATTTTATTATGGATTTCATGGTGCAAAAATTAATGCCCACCAGGAGCCGAACTCATTACCAATTATTTTTTCTAAACCCACAGTGTACTCCCGTGCTTTTGTGAGCAATGGGAGTTTTGCCATTCACTTAAAGGGAAGCTGGATCTGTTCCTGGGTTTGCTACCCTAGCAAGATGCGGCGTGTGGCAGGAGCTGCCCAAACCACCGCCTTGCCAAGAGCTTCTGTCCCCAAGGAAAGGGGATGGCTCAGAGCACCGGACGCTTGCACAGCATGTTGGGGTTTGCTCATCGACAAATGGCACGAGATGGGTTCTTTGGATGGTATTCCCATGGAGTTTATTGCTCTCACAGGAAAGGAAGCCAGGGACAAAGAACAAAGCAGGGACCCGGGTTTTTCACTACTAGGGAAGGGCAGAGCATCAGGACTGAGGGCCAATGGGTTGAGGGCACAGGGGCGGTGTGATGGTAGGGTCAAGGGATAACAACCAACCAGGGCTTGGGGCCAGAGTGACAACAAATAGAAAAGACAATAGAGAAGACAAGAGTAGCAAACATTCTGGAACTGGGGTGGAGAAGAGGGATGATATAACTCCAGGGCAGGGACAAGGAGTGAAATAACTGGGATGCTGCAACTGGGGTGCATAAAACAAGGGACTGTGGGAAATCATTCTTTAAGCAGGGATCACATCCCAGGGCATCTTACTCCCCCACCAGCTCCTGGGATGCAAAAGCAAAAGATACTGAACAAAGTGATACCACAGCCACCGTCCTTTTTTCTGCTACATAACAGATACTATGAACTGGTCTCATGTATTTTAGTCCCTGCTAAAAATAAAAGAAACATATTGATGATAATTTTAACTACACATGAAGTCAACAACATGATTATATGCCTTTTTTCAGTGTGAATATATTTCAGCAACTATAATGGCAACAAGTCTGTAAGTCACTCCTGGACCCTACTCAGCCCTTCAACCCCTTCCCTACTCTAAAACCCACAGAAGCATTCCTGCAGATCACCTGGTGCTCTCTTGTAGCATAGCCCAATCACAACACGTGTACTAACAGCCTCCCATCAGCCACCTGACCCAATAAAATCCTCCTACCTGCCTACTAGAGAAAAGCACAGGTAAGCAAAATATAAACTAACAAACAAAAAAGGGAAGAAAATAAGCTGTACATATACACTGATGGCCAAAATTAAGTTAATCGCAGGCCACAGGTACTACAACTCAGTTTCAAAAAGTTTCAAAATATAAAACTCTTTCAGGATAATTAACTGAACCACTGAAATTAATTCCTCTGAAAAGCTGGAAACAAAAACTACAATGCCTTGGACAAGACTCAGCCAAGTGTAACAGTGCGCAGTAAATACAACAAGCTGTTTTCATGTTTAGATATTCTATAAAATAGAGTAAACTCTTAAGCAACACATGCTGCATCACAATAGGAATCCACTGGCATTCAATTTACATGATGATGTCTGTTACTTGTACTTAGTGCCTGTTTCACACGTCATACAAAAAGTTTCAAGAAAATCAGTTTATTTTAGAGAACTGTAACCTACATATGGACATTTCAAAATATATGATTTGATTCATTAATACTTTGAAAAGCAAAGACCAACCCCAGCAAGCTCTCATGCTGAGGTGGGCTGACTGACTGGAATCCAGGTGCCCACCAAAGCTGCTCTACCACTCCCTCCTCAGCTGTACAGGAAAGAAAAGTATAAGAAAAGGCTCACTCAACAATTACAATCAAAACAGACTTGACTCAGGGAAGTTCTAAGCTCTAAAACACCTTCCTCCCACTTCTTCTTGAGCTTAACTTTACTCCCAGTTTTCCCTACCTCCTTCCCATCGCAGAGCAGAGAGAAAGAAACAGGGTTTACAGTCAGTTCATCACAAATTGTCTCTGCTGCTCCTTCCTCCCTGGGAAGAGAACTCCCCACACTCTTCCCCTGCTTCAGCATGGGGTCCCTCCCACAGGAGAAAGTCCTCCATAAACTTCAACATGATGGCTTCCCATGGGCTAATTATTCACAAACTGCTCTAGCATGAGTCCCTTCCACATGGTTCAGCCTTTCATGAACAAGTTCCTCCAACGTATGTCTCCCATGGCTCCCCCTGCCAGCAAACCTGCTCTGTGTCTGCCAGGAGCCTGGTACAGCACAGGTTTCCCACAGGGTCACAGCCTCCTTCTGGCACAGATACGTGCTCCAGTGTGGGGTCCTCTGTGGGCTGCAGGTGAGTATCTGTTCCACGGTGGATGTTCATGGGCTGCAGGGGCACAGCTGCCCCACTGCGGTCCGCACAACAGGCTGCAGGGGAATCTCTTCTCTGATGCCTGGAGCATCTCCTCCCTCTCCTTCATCACTGACCTTGGTGTCTGCAGTTTTTTCTCTCATGCATTCTAAGTCCTCTCTCCAACTGCAAGCAGAGAGAGCCCACTCTCACTCCCTGTCCTTCCCCCTTCCCTAACTCTGTTTATCCCAGAGGTGCTGCCACTGCTGCTGACAGGGTCAGCCTTGGCCAGCAGGGGATACATCTTGAAGCCGTCTGGCATTGGCTGTCAGACATCAGGGAAGCTTCTAGAAACTTCTCACAGAAGACAGTCTGCAGCTCCGCTGCTAAAGAACCTTGCCACATAAAGCCAATACATATATAAATTATTTTCAAAACTCTAATATATAATATTCTTTAGTATACCAAAGGCCACCACCCTGCAGAAACTATGCAGTTTGCATTTTAACCTATCCCTAAAGGATAAAGGTCCACATCAAGAGTCATCATGGAAAACAGAAGCTTGCTGTTATGAAGTAAGCAGGGAGCATGC
This sequence comes from Anthoscopus minutus, assembly GCA_013399455.1. Taxonomy (NCBI): domain Eukaryota; kingdom Metazoa; phylum Chordata; class Aves; order Passeriformes; family Paridae; genus Anthoscopus; species Anthoscopus minutus. The sequence goes on along the minus strand of VWYI01001471.1, from coordinate 15,422 downwards.
CAAGCAACCTGTCACTTAAAAAACTGGTGGCTAAAATCAGCAGAGAATCATCCTAGCAACTGAGCTTTCACACTGGTTCTTTCCATAGCTGTATCTGTTCTGCAAACAAAGGTTTAATATTGTTTCTCTTACTCCTTCAAAACCATTTTCCTTTCAAAAGAAAAGAAAAAGGCAGTAATCATACTTACAAGAATATGTGTCAGTTGCTACATTAGCTTGTAGTTAAATTTGTCAATAGTCAGCAGCCCAGAAGGGTGGTTTGTTTGTTTCAAATGTAAGTTCCAAAATATCAACTGCCCACATAGGTTAACAGATGCAAAAGCGAGAAGTCTCTGCATTGATTTGAGTGACTTGTACTAAAGTGAGCATTGAGTCAGATCACCAATTCATAGCTCAAAACCATTGCACTATGGCATTGTACTGCCATCAGCATGCAGCATGTTCTGTCCTACGTTTGGCAGACTAAAACTTAGGTAGCATAAAGACACTTTAGGGTACCTCTCAAGTTTGCAACTAATTTTATACAAAACTGTGATCTATAGGCAGGATGCTCTTCCCCTTCATCCTCACCTCACATGTATCTTCTTGCTTTAAATTCTAATAAATAATTCATTGATTCTTTCCACAGAGAACTATCAAACGTATTTTTTCTTCTCCCCTAATCCCTTCTAGCAAGATCCAAAAACTCCCTTACTTTGTTGGTAACCTAGGCACTCTCAGAAACTAAAACCCCCACAAACTGCAAAATCAACACGTGGGTCATGTGGCATCAGCACCATTCTATTTCTGCCAGTAATACAATGTGTTGGATTTGTCTTGCTGCAAGAGAAATACTAAGCCTGAAACAAAACCTTGTTTTGCTTCGTACTGGTCAGGGAAAGAGTTTAACACTATTATAATGAATTTCTAATTTAGCAGCATCTAGAATGACATCTAACAAATAGGGAGATAGATTAACAGAATGTGAAGAAAAGTAACATTTCCTTTTTCTAAACAGGCAAACTATTAACTAAAAGAGAAATTGAGTAAATCCAGAAACTAAGCAAGCAAACAAACAAAAAGTTAAGAAATCTAATTAGTTATCATGTGAAAACTGGGGAAGAGATTTTTAAAATTTAATTTGTTACCCACTACTATTAGGCAGTAAAACCCCCATTACAAATTGTAATGGGAATCATCCTCTAATCTGTAATACCTACAGAAATTAGTAGCGGCAACTGTCCCTATCTTCTTAAATCCTATATGTGACTTCACCTCACAGCCCCTCTCTTCACTTTTCATACTACAACCAGAACTGCAGTAACTTCTTAGCTGGACAGGCAAGACAACTTTATCACTTTCAAGATCCTGAAAACAGTGCTAATCCCTTTACCAGTGCAGAAGAGCTCATAGCCATCAAATTGATGGCACCTCATTGGTGTACACAGCTGAAAACCTTGTCATGAATGACAACATTCTGGGTATTAATCAGCAAAATAAAACAAAACAATACTACCACACAAGCAGCCTGTTTAACTGGCATGACAGTTCTAACTCTTTTTAAACCTCACGAGATTTAGAAGTTATTTAAATAAACAATAGTCTAAAACAAGTGGTTTCAAGTTAAACCAGAGTTGTACATTCCCAGAGCAGAACTGGTCATGTATGGATGCTGCAAGTTTGCAGGTACAAGAACAAGGCAAGCACATCATAGCACTTCCTGAAAACCCACAGATCCTAGAACCCCCAAGATTTCCAGCTCTGACAGCCAGAAAGCACATTGCTGTGGTTAACTGATTTTTTCTTCCACAGCTAAAGCACTGCAATTTAAGACTGTTCTAACTGTAGTTAGAACTTACTGGAATATTCAAAAGCCACTACGGTGCTACAGGGCACTCTGAATCCCAAACTCGGGCTGAACAAATGCGGACTGCAACCCAGTTCAAATCACCTCAACCCCCTGAAGTTGTACCTAGACCCAACTGTAGTAAATTTTTCCAGGGACAAACATCGGAGGGTGTGTTGTCTCGGGTAAAATAGTCCTTTGGGTACATTTACTGAATATTTTTCTCTCAAATTGTTCACACTGAGAAACCATAGCCGTTTTCCTCAAAATAAATAGACCCTCACATCATCATCAAGAATTCTGATTAGCATGAATTCCAACAGGAGCTGAGGTACACAGCTCATTTCCTAAGCAGCTTTAAGTCATAAATATTAAAAAGAAAAGCACAAACTTTATTTTGGCAAGCTCTTTTGGTGTGGGTTTTTTTTTCCTTTTTAAAAAAATGTACGACTACAATGCTGAGTACCTTACACAGTTTGTTCTCGTCTGACACTAAAGATTCAGCACCGACCTCCTGAATTTGTTCGGGGCAAGTTTCACCTCGGACTGTCCCGGCCCCGTTCTCAGCGCTGCCCCCGTCCCGGGAGGAGGCAGCCGGTTCATCCCTTCCCTCCCCGCTAAGCCGGCAGCCTCTGGGACCCCAAATCGCGCACCCCCAAGGGGAAACTCGCTTGCCCCTATCTCCAGCTGCGGACCGGCGGGGAGTCGGGCAAGCCGGGCCGCCCGGCGGCCACGGGGAGGTATCATCAACCCAGCCTACGGCACATGCAGCCGGTCAGTGCCGCAAGGGCCCGGCGGCAGCTCGGCTCCGGGGGCGGAGGAGGCCGGCAGGGCCGCCTGCCCGCGGGGAGGCGCTGGGGGAAGAGCAGCCCGACCTAACGCCGCCTCGGCGGGACGGGACGCGCCGCCGCCGCCGAGCCCCGCCGCAGNGGGGGTGGCGCCGCCCTGCGGGCGGTAGAGGCGGCGCGCTGCTTCCGGGGGGTCTGTCCTGCCCGCCCACTGCCAGCTGTGGTTTCCTTCTCGGGTGGTTTCCTTCTCGGGGTGCTGCTCAGGATGGACAGAATTCCCTAGTAACGGGCGCAGCAACCACAAAGGGAGAGACAGACCCTGCCAGGGATATGGAGGAAAAGAATGGAGTGGTGCTCATGTACTGATTTGGGAAGAGGCCATATGGAAATAGGATCAAGCCTAGAAGTGGTTTGGGAAACCTGCACAGTAGGAAGGTTGTCCTTTGTGGGGGAGGAAGGAGAGGCAGATGGAAAATATGGGAGATGTGCCATATATAAAAGAGACTTCCAGCTGGAGAATTGAATTAGGGGGCATAGATTCAGAGTTTGAATACAGTGAAACAAATTTAAGTTTCCGAATCAGAGCAGAGGTTGTTTGGGTTTTTTTAAGAAGCAAATGTTATGCTACTGTGTGAACGTCTGTGTAACTTATATGCACTCTGACCATTACTTTTCAGTTTCTTCATGTAAACCTTCTCTTTTAGCAGGGACACCTTCTGCAGAAAACAAATCTATCTGACCAGTTTCTGCATCCTCTGATCAACTGCAAATTCTCCTTGCTGTGGAAATACTGTAGCAAAGTCCACCTGAATACTAGCTTTGCTACTTGTACCCAAGAGAACACTGCACAGGGAGTGCAGTGTAGTGTTCCACTACATCTATGGAACAAAAAAGTAGTGATGCTTTAGCATCTGTTTTTGATGATAGGGAACACTGGACACTTGATCATCCAGTATTTATTAAGCAGTAGTAGTCTCAAGGAGCCAAACCAAGGTAACTAAGGCAAATGCTAATGAAACATTGAAGTTGAGATTTTAATTACTTAAAGGTAAGCACATGCAAGGTTTGTTAATTTAAGGCAGTTACAATTCGCACTCAGCTCCTACATAGATCAAAAATTCATGTTGTCTATTTGCTGATGCATTCAAGTGATATAACTGAATGTTATACCTGAATATTATTCCTTTCTGCAATTAGGGTCTTGGTCTTTTAATCTTTTAACACTTTATTAACACTTCTCTGTATATTTCCTACCTTCTCATCCTTTTCAGTAGCACTACCCCGTTGTTTTTCTCTAACCTGCGCTCATTACAAAAGGCTACATTTCCTTTCACGGCTGGAATCTCTAGTCAGTTAGCAACATTTGTGGCGAAACCATCACAAAACACTCGCAGGCACTCAGCAAACTAATGTATCAGAACACCCCTATGAACTGCCTTGCTTTTCAGTGGTGCCGCCTCTGGGATGAGCCCATGCTGTCCCCCACGTCGTACTCGGGTATCTTCTGCAAAAGTAGAGATTGGCCTTGCCGAAAGCAGCGCTGGAGGCTGTCAGCAATGACGTTCATGGAAGTCCCAGCACTTCCAGCCCGTGCCCTGTCACCGTTTTATTTACTAAGATGGGCCAACAGGTCCGTGTAACACATGCAATAGTTACTCTCCAAAATGTGGCAAAATACCCGTGTCCTTTGAACGTCGAAGAGATGGAACCAACCTTTAGACTAAAGGTTTTAAAAGGACAGTAGGCTTCAAAAAGTCCGTGAGCCCAGCGGCACCATCGACCCTTCCTAGAAGCAGAGCAGCAGGGGATATGCGGGTGTTAGCTGGGTCGCAGCAGCGGCGGGGGAGCAGGATGGAGTGTACAGCCCGAGCCCCAGCAGGCGACCGGCTGCCGTCCGCCGCCGACTCGCTGACAGCGGCACAGCCTCCCACCCGCCCCAGCCGGGGCGATCGCAGCGCCCGCCGTCCCGGCTCTGCCCTAACACAGGCCGGCTGCCGCTTTGCCGGCTGGAAGAGATCGCCCGTGGCTGAGGGCCCGTGCCCTGCCCCGGGGCCGCCCTCTGCTCGGGGCCGGCTGCCAAAGGCCGCCGCGGGGCCGCGCATCCCGGGGCCCCCGCCCCCGGCGTTCGTGGCCCCCCCTCCTGCCCGCAGATAACCGCGGCCCCCCCGGCCCTTCCCCACCCGCCCAGTCCGGACTCGGCCCCGGCTCGGCAGCCGCTCTCCAGGCGCCAGCTGCCTCTCGTCGCCGCCGCGGCGCGGACAAGGATGGCTCGGCAGCCCCGGGGCTTTCTGCAGGAGGCCTCTCACCAAGTCGTCGCCGGAGGCTCGGCGGGTGAGTGGGCGCGTTTGTCATGGGCGGGAAGGGGCTGTCCTTCCCCCGCCGGCGCTCCGCCAACTTGAGGCGCAGGCGGCTGCGCCGCCTCCCCCTCTCCGCGCTGCTCGGCCGGCGGGGAGCGAACCGGCTCAGCGAGGCTCCTCCCCCGGCAGGCGGCGCGGGCGGGACCCGGAGGCGACCCGAGCCCGCGGGTGCCGGGGCAACTTGTGTAAGGGCGCTGGGCCCGGCGGTGGGGCTGGGAGGTGCAGGGGCGCTCCCTGGCTCCGCGGTGTATCTGCGCCACACACGCCCCGCAGCCCCTCGGGCGATAAGAGCCCTTGGGCCCCTGCAACGGCAGCAGCCGCCGCTGGCATCGAGCGCGGCTCTGCGGCACAGCCGGCCCCAGAGGCTAGAGCTGAGCTCGGGGGAGTCCGCGGCGGGGATCCGCCTTCAGCGCCTGGATACGGGACAGAAAACGCAGTTGCCCTGCTCAGACGCCTTCCCCGTGGCACTCTTCGTCGCCGAGTTACAGAGAAACCAATGCGGAAGTACAGTGGAAATGCTTTTCTGTGGGCTTTTAAAAATACTTCTAGGAAGTCTACGTTACTCATTCATTTGTAGTCTATTTGTACTGCAAACTACAAATGTCAAAGTCGTACACGTCTGTTTAGCAATGTAAGCGTTGCTGGTCAATTTCTTCGGGTTTATTACCTTAAATTCCAGTAAAACTGAAATACTTTAAGTCAGCCTGCAGCGTAGGGGATTTTGACACAATTTCCTGCTCTTTCAGTCTGTATATGTAAATCCTGTTGATATTTCAACTATGTAGTGTGTTTTAAAGTGTTCCTGTGTGTCTCTTCTGAGGTCTAAATGCTCTTTGTCATACTATGTTTTCCATGAAAGAGAAGAGCTACATGATAGTGTTGCTGTGTCTTATGTAAGGCTTCTGTGTAATGTGTGCAAGAAAAATTCTCCTGTGATCGAGACCTGTGTGGCCATGACACTACATGTGAGCTGGTCTTCCATTCACTCTAATTCTCCAGGTACCTCTAAATCCACTTCTATGCATTCTTGCCAGAAACACACATTTGAGCACTTTCTTTTCGCGCTAGTGTCTCTGTGTGCCCTTTGTTTTCAGCCTTCTCCTTTGACAGCGAGAGATGTCATAGCGGAAGCGAAGTCTGCTATCCCAGTGTATTGTATGACTGCTGTCTCAGTTCTTCCAGTGTATGGTATGACTCTTTTCGTAGATTTTCTGCAGCCTTTGGAATTCTAAAAAGTTTTTGGATTCTGCTTGGTCCACCCTTGTCTTCCTATAGGAGAGAACAGAAAGGTTTAATCTGTCCTAGACTGTTGAAAACCCTTTTTACCTGAAGGGATACTAAGATGTTTTGCCCCCAGATGTTTTGCAAGATGACAGATTTATCTGCCCTTAGCAGCTGGCCTGTGCCATAGTGATTCAGATTGATCTAATGCACTGTGTTACCATCTTCTAGCAGGACCCTATTTTTGTTACAGGCTCCCTTTGTAGAAGAACAGATTGCATAACACAACAGTGAGAAAATTGTCATACAGATAAATGAAAAATATTTGGTAATCTGGTAGGCATCAATATTAAGGTGGGAGAATTTTCAAGGGGACAATTGATCGGCATGCAACTCTTTGTAAGAAAAGGTATAATGTGAGAGGCCTGTTTTATCTAGTCCAGAGACATAATGAAATTAAAGATGCTTGCAACCTTTTGCTTAATCTCCTGTCAGGCAGGCAAGTTCCTTAGCTGCACCGCTAGCCTTAAATTTGTGCAGAAATTTCTATCCATTGGGTTTGAAATAAACCAGTAATGATTGTTGTTTAAGTCTGAACAGCACTGAAATTTTACCAGGGGATTTCTAGATGTGTACTTCAAATGGGAGCTCTAAGGTGTATTAGAGGGAAATGGTTGAAACTTGAAAACTTGCTTGACAGATGCTTAAAACTCAGTGGTGTTTTTTTTTTCTGTTAATTTATAGAGAAAGTATAAGGTGAAGGCTGGAGTTTTGAGGTCTTCAGTCTAAAGGTTAAATTTCTTAGGCAAGTGTAGATCCAGCATGGAAAAGGTGGAAGCAAGGAGAAAAGGATTGAGTTTGCTTCCTGACCTTAGTTTCCCAATATTACTTTGACCACCCTATATTGCTTTTCTCTGTCTCTTCAGAAGGACATAGGACTCTTGTAGGTGTTTTACCTGGCCTCAAGTGAATGCCACAGACATGCTAGAGTGACTGGTGGGTGTACCACAGCCTGGTATTTAGAAAGAAACAAAACCAATCAACATAAATACCCGAAAAACCAAAACCAAAACAAAAACATAAAAACCCACCACAGCAACAAAAGCAAACAGCCCCCCCAAAACAACCAAAAAACCCCACCAAAAACCAAGAAAACACAACCATACAAAAAAAAAAGTAAAAACCCCAAACCCCCAAACAAACACAAATCACTCTTAGTTGTAAGAAAGATACTGTGAGTTGGACTTTGTCCAAACAATGGTACTGAGGTGGTTGGGAATGAATGGCACAGCCCAATAGATGTAATTGAAAGGTCAGAAATACTGCCTGCCTAAGTAAAATGAGGGGTTTTTTAGTATCTGCATGTCTGATGCAAAAGGATCTGATAAGAAGTAATCCTGCTAGGTTGAGTGGAAAATTATTAGGGATAAGCCTAAGCTGGCAGAACAGGAAGAAAGGGATTTTTTGACACTTCATGGAAGATGACAGGACTTGTTCATAGACTTAACAAAGACAAGGGAAGAGAAAGAATGAAAGAAATCAAGCATGATCCCTAGTCTGCAGGGCTGATAAAATGGAAGATACTGGCATGCTGGAAGAAGGAGAAAGGGAAGTATTCAGTGCTCTAAGAGAAAAAATATAAGCATACCATTGGCTGTCAGAGGCATTGCTAAGTTAAACTTGAACAGCTCTCTGCTGTAATTGAACTTTAAAAGTCAAGTATGACAGACCTCATGCATACTTTGTGGCAAGGGCTGCGTCTGCTTTCATGTGGCTTGTAATCTGACTTCATGTGAAATTTCCATTTCATGTGGAATGGAAAGCTCTTCATGAGAGTGAATGAAATTCTAAATATGAATGAAATCTGTCTTGGTTTATGTTACTTCTGGCATTGTTTGCACCCACCTTTCAGATTGTTCAATGAAGGTTAATAATTCATAATTCAAAACAGTTGTTTTGTTTTTTTTTCCTGGGTTTATGGCAACAGTGAGGAAAAAGACTTCAATTGAAGTGTAATTGGGACGCTTCGTTAGTGAGTTCGGGCCTTTCTGGTACAGGGAACTGCAGGCATACTCCTTTTGGATATGTTCAGGCATACTCTAGTGGCTAATTAGTAAGCTAAGGCATGTGTGGAATTTATAGCAAAAAAATTAAACAGAAAATCAGCTCTAAACTGTTAAGTATCACTGTGAAAAGAACAACTTGAGAGCCTCTAATTTCCTTAGATTTATTGCAATTTTTCAAAAGAAGCTCGATCAATGCAGGGTTCAAGTCACAAGAACTGTTTCTCTAAAACACAAAGACAAAAAAGTCCCTGTTTTTCTGCCTTTGTGGAAAAGGTAGAAATTTAAACAAGTGTTGCGTACAAAGTCAATGGATATTTCTTTCCTCATAGGCATACACTGAATAGTGCAAAATATGTTATGTGATACCCAGATTAATTTGTTAAGACATCCCTGTAACAGAGTGTTGAGTTTGTTTGAATAATGAGGTGCAAATGTCATAAACAATTGCACAGATACCCTTGGCACAATGAAGGCAGGTGGCCTGATATAGTTACCGTGTGTGTTCTTGTTTTTCAATAACAAAAGATTGCAGATGGAAATTATCAGTTAAAACCACAGGTAACAAAAATAAAATTTAATTTATATTTAGTTGTACGATCACCTCTCTTTCTTCCATATATGTACAAATAACCTATAAGCATTTTAAATTTTAAAGTTACATTCTGAAGCATTTATTTTATATATTTAGTAAATGGTAAATACAAAGATGACATGTTTTTCAGATCTGTAATATTTAACCAATCTTTAAGTGCTTTTCTGCTGAAAATTCAGTGTCTCTTTGCCTAATTTAATAAATCAGCATGAACTGCAAAATTAATTACTGTAAAATGAATATGGAAAAGTCAGAACAAAATGAGTGCTAAAATAAAATAATTACTTCATAGGGATAATTCTGGCTGATCTTTTTCCCCCTTCATATTTTCATGGAACAGCAGGGTTCTGCCTCTCTGTACTTCTCAGCTTCAATTTTTTAATATCTTTTTTAAAAAAAAATTTTTAAAGAGCTTTCCAGCTGCATTGAAACATAATAGGATTTGGAGCTCTTAAGCTCCTTTGAAAGTCCAAACCTTTTCTCTTGAAAGGTGTTTTATTTCAGGAGTAGACAAAGTTGATTAACCTGGATAGCAGCAACTTCTTTGAACCAGATCTATCAGGAAAGCCACTTGTCAGACTAAGACTGTCAAATGCGAATACAGTATTAAAACCAGTGTTTGGTCTTCCTGTTGTGAGAGGCATTAGGCAGGCAAAAATCACTGCAAGGTACACTAGCCAGCATACTCTGTGAAACACCTTAGGTTATTTTCTCCATATGAATGGGAGAGGGAGCATGATAGATGTACTGGAAGCACTTGAAACAGCAGGAAAATTGTCTAATTATTCCCTTCTTTTTTATTTTTATGACATTCTTCTGGAAGTTAGGAGGAGTATTCCGTGTTTTCTTGGGTGCTTTTCCTTCCTTCTAAGCCATGCAATGGGCATTCACGTGTTACTAAAATAATAATTTTATTCTCAGAGGTAATTTCAACTAGCTGAGAGCCTAGCTACACCTTTTCACTTTCTTGACTTGAAACCATAATAAAGTACTTAAACCTTCCTTTCTCTCTTTCTCTGAAGTCACTTAAGGCTGAAATATTATCTGAGGCTCGATCTGAGTATTATCTGAATATTATCTGAGTACATGCTCGATGTCTTTTACTGCCTTGATTAAGTATTTCAGATATTAGCAGAGTCTTTAAACAAAAAAGCTAAGGATGGGAAACAGTCAAAAAGTAATCATTTCAAGGAAACAGCCTACAAGTTAAAGTACTCCAAAGGAATGCAGTAGAAGCAACCAATGAAGCCAATTTTCTCTGCTACTCTGCGAAATTAATGGCATGCCAACCTGGTGTTGGACTTGGAGGTTTGAACAAGAATTGCTTGGCTTGCAATATGATGAGGAGAACTTTGGGTAAGAGAAGACTAAAATAAGGTTAAGTATGTGTAAGCTGAGATATCAGATATCCTGAACCTCCTCCAGTAGGCTTTTTGAAATTGGGGGGACATAGGAACAGTTGGGAAATTAAAACTTGGAAAGATTTCTATCTTATCTATGTTTCTGCTCAGACACGCTATGTTTTATGAAACCTGCTAAAAAGAAAATGTGAAGTACCTTTGCAAGGTCTATGCAGCCCCTATTGCTTTCATCATTATACAGTTCAAAGAGCGAGTACAGTATTCTTTATTCTTTAAAGTTTGATCCTGCTTTGCTCTCCTCCTGATCCTATCTCACAGCAAATGTGTAAATAATTCTAGTAGGTACATGGGCATTTGGCCAGCATTAGACACACTAGTGTTCTAACATTTCATTGCTCTCTGAGTAAAGAATTTCTTCATAACATTTTATAAAAAACTGTCATCTTTCTGTTTAAAGTCATTGGCCCTTGTCTTGTCACTATCTGTCCATATAAAAAGTTCCTCTCCCTCTGTTTTTTTAAGTCCATTTATGATACTGGCAGGCCACAGCAAAGTCTCCCCTGGAGCCTTTTCTTCATGCTGGACAACTCCAACTCTCTCAACCTGTCTTTATAGGAGAGATATTTCACTCTCTATCATCTTTGTGGCTTCCTCTGGGCCTGCTCTTCAGGTCCATGTAATTCTTGTGCTGAAGCCTCCAGATCTGGATGCAGCATTGCAGATGGGGGTCTCACAAGATCAGAGGTGCAGAATCAGCTCCCTTGGCCTGCCCCCACTGCTCTTGATGCAGCCCAGGATGAGGTTGTCCTTCTGGATTGTGAGTGCACATTGCTGGTTCATGTCCAGCTTTTCATCCACAAGAATCACTGAGTCCTTCTCCACAAGGCTGCTGTCAATGACTTCTTGTCTCAGCATCTACTTGTCACTAGGAGACACAAAATATGAGAGTGAATTCCAAATCACAACAGCGAGGTTTGATCTCAAAATGAGGCAGAAGCCTTTATTTCGGTGTTTTCAACCCTTTTTATCAGGTGTTCCAATACAGGTCAACATGACTGGCCAAAGGAACCACCTCTCTGGTCTCAGTGGTGAACAAGAGAAAAACCCATTCAGAACAGCTGTGTGACATTGTTTTGAGAACTGAAACTTATTTACAAAAAACAGTCTTTGAAAGAGAAATTTCCCGAAAGACTTTCTCTTGGGAACAGTTCAGCCACAGTTGGGCTGAAAAACTCTCTCAGGCTCAGAAAATCATGCCTACATCTACTCATATCTCTCCTTGCCTGACCCAGGTGCAGCACCTTGAACTTGGATTTCTTGAACATCATGAGGTACTTGTTGGCCCCCTTATCCAGGATCCTGGATGGGATAATGTCCCTCTGTTTTGTCAACTTCACCACTAAGCATCATGTCATCTGCATATATGCTGAGGTCTCACAGTCTGTGTCAGTGATGAAGACACTGAAGAGCAGTGGTCCCAAGACAGCCCTGAGGGATGCCACACATCACTGGCCTCCCCTCAGACACAGAGCCATTGACCTCAACTCTCTGTCTCTGTCCAGAGAGTGTTTAGGATGAAAGGATCTTGTTTGATTTAGTCCTTGCAGTGTACAAGCAACTCATGAACAGCCATTTGGAGCTCTTAAATGTCTTTCAAGCTGTGTTTGGGGATTTTTTTTTAATGTAATAGCTTTTATATGGGGTTTAAGATAGAAATTTTACATGTTTATGTAACAGTGACAGAAACAAACTAAGACTTTTCATAATTTCTAATATTTTATGACATCTGTAGTATGCTTAGTTTTTTCTGCAGAAACTGGGACCCTGAAAAAAAGAATTTTTTAGTCTGTGGACTCAGATACAGCTCATACCAAATGGCTTGTTGAACTTGAGGATTAAATTTCAGACTTGCTCTGGTACTCACTTGGTTTGAGAGTCCTGCAGCAACCTCATAATTCCAAATGTGTCTTTCTTCCAAACAGGATGCACTGGGAAAAATGAGAAGTTAGCTAAGCTTTATTTAGTCTGGCATGTTAGCCAATGGGGACAAAACATTTTGTGCACAGAATCCTCTATTTGTTTAACAAGGCACTTATCCTTCAGATTTTGTGTATATGGTAAGCCTGAGGGTTTTCAGAAAAGTTATCAATTTTCTATTGTTTTTAGAGTAAAAAGTTTTTTTCTCAAAAAAATCTCACCCCTTATTTCCCACCCTCCACAAAAACCTAAACCTGTAAAAATAACCAACTTCACACACAGAAAGCAGAATGGTTATTTGCACTCATTCGATCTACTGCCCACAAGATGGCAGTGCAACACTACAATAAGATGCTAATGTTTTGGGTTTTTTTTTGTTTGGTTTGGTTTGGCTTTTATTTGTTTTTTGGGTTTTTTTCTACGTGTGACAGAGCGATAAAAATGTGCCTTGAAGCTGTTGCAGATCAGAAGAAAAGCATATGTAATTTTGAATGATAATATGCGAAATAAAAGCTTAAAGATGTCAAATAAATAATGACCAATAAATGCTGATTTCGTATGTGTACTTCACAACCAATGACACTGAATTTGACTGACATTAAATTAAGCACAAGAGTTGTAAGTGGTGATGTACCACTGGTAAATAGATCAATGTATCAATAGGTAAATAGGTCAATAGATGGTTGTAGTGCTAAGATACCATATATAAATAAAAAACTTGGGATGTATTTATGTCACAGTATAATAAATATAGCTACTCATTTCCACGGTGAGAAATTTGAGTCTTAATTATTTTAATTTTGACATGGATTTTATGCAATATTGCAGAGATGTCATCAAGCTCTCAATGCCAATCTATAATCAAAGTAAAGACTGCTGTGTTACATACACACTGCTGTAAGCCTCTGTTAACTTAAAGTGTTTGCAAGCATGAGACCTAAAGCAAAGCATAAAAGCTTAAACATACACACTTCTTCAAAATAAACTGTAAAACTTCGTTGCCAGATTTTAAAGTTAAATAATATTGTGGAATAGTATTTGTTATACATGTAAAAGCATGTAGGTAGTCAAAATAATTAATACTGGAACATTCCTGTTGTAAAATCATAGGCAAAAAATGCTTTGTCGGCAGAGGCAATTCTGATGCTGTTACAGCTTCTGTGAGCCAAGACTATATGGGCATAAAGAACAATTTTTCATTACTGTTTATTGTTTCATCAGTTCTGCTTAGTGACTGATGTGTATGTTCAAATCCATGTTAAATTGTTGTAACACAGAAGTTTTATTATGCAGTAAGAATAAAATTCCAACATATAGCAACAAAGCATGACTTGATAGCAGTGGATGTGTTTTCTGTGGCAATGTTCTAGAAGAGGAAAATGAAAACTGATTCTAGTTATTTCTGTGCATAAAATCTGGCAATTTTGCCTGATAAGTGATGATATTACAAGTTCTCCTTTAACTATAGCTTAGTTTCTGTGACATTACCTTGGATGTCCTTATATGTGTAAACATTATTTCTTTAAGCTTGTCGCTTTTCCATTTCAAGCTAGCAGGATGGGAGACACTTGAAATCATACCCTCAAGACTGTTACAAGATTAAAATTCTCTCTGAAAAATGATTAAGTTGACCTTTTCAGACTGGTTTAAGTATTATGATTAGGGTTGGTAAGACTGAAAAGAGCCAAAAGGGCTAAGGACAAGGGAGAAAAAAGCCCTTTTCAAATAGTGATGTGACTCCTAGGATTTGGAAGTTCTGAAAATCAGTATTGCAGTGAATGGATAATAAGGATACCTCTAAGTATTTTCAAGTATCTCAGTCTTACTATAAAGGCATTAAAGGTACTCTTCTTCAACTGGACTTTAAAATGTACCATGAATTCTTTTCCTCTTAGGGTAGAGAAATTGATATTTGCTGCCTATGGAAACCAACATTGGTCCTGTTTTTGGGTAGTCAATATTGGTTTTTATAACATGAAACTCTCAGTCCCTGATGTCTGTCTATTATTATTTGTGCAAGAAAGTGTTAAATATTAGCCATCTTAAGACAGTATTTTCTCTACAGAAAATCTGTACTACAGGTCAGCTGTTTTAGATGTGTTGAAAGTAGAGTAGTTACAGGACAAGCCCCAGCCGTTTTTTCTGCAGCTTGTCTTGTCCTGGGGAATCATCACCATTAGATATCATTGTGCCAACATCTGAAACAGGTAATTAATGTTTCAGTTGTCTACAGTGGTGGTTTTCTGATGAGAAAATAACTGTGAGAGTCTGAATGTTGTTGAAAAGTCCCACCCGTACAGTGGGGAAGGAAATGCAGGAGTAATTGGCCTTTCGATCTGCTTTTTGGTCACTGAACTACACTGTTAACAGCTGCTTTTGTTTTCCCTCTGGATCATTTTCAATCCATCAATTTTTGTCAAGAAACAAGAGTTTATGGGTCACCTTTTAGTCAATGAATCATTTCACAGTTCAGTGTGTTATCCTAATTTCCTGGACTTTTTACTGTTTTTATTATACTGAAGTATGCAGATGTGTGGCTGGTGCCCCCAAACAGCAACACTCCCAAAAGCAAATGAGAGTTTTAGAAAATTCCTTGCACTATTTATTTAACTTAATCTTAGAGACAATTCTGAGTGGCTTTGCAACAGGGTTAAAGTTTACTTATTTTTCTATTACTAACACTTGTTTCTTAATATTTGGTTAGAGGGTTGATTTTCAAAATTAGTATACATTTTGAAGGTGTAGTAAATATAACTCAACTTTGTTTTCTCCACTGGCTCCAGATAACATATTGAACTCAGTAAGATATGAAGGGCATGGTGAAAAAAAATGGTTCTAACTGTCATGATCAGGGGCACAGAAACAAAATTTGACTCTTCATTATGGCTTCAATGATGTTTGAGTCTCTTCTAGCTTGTGGAGCTATGTGATTAATTTCTGAATTTGAAAG
>VWYI01001470.1:0-82371 GCA_013399455.1 Anthoscopus minutus | reverse complement strand
TTTGCTTACTTCAGCAACTATAGTCTTTAGTTTTCAATAAAAATGTTTAGTTTATCAAAACTGATGTCTCATTCCCCGCTTCTGTGAAATTAGTAAATTCTTTTTCTCAGTATATAGGGTCTTCATCTATTTAAGCTGTACTGCTAGTGTTTCTCAAGATTAAGTTATAGGCTTTTGATAGTAATGTTAAAGCTGCTATTCATCGTAGTATTCGTTAATTTTAAACAAGTATTACAACAGATAACACTAAACTTATGCTGACTAAAATAAGAAACACAGTTTTAGGGTGCATTAAGGTATTTAGTATACTGGTTGCTGTCGGTGACCACTCAGCATGTCTCACCAATGATGAGACAGATGTTATTCAAGCCTTTTAAAAACCCCTTTGATGGTCTTTGTGTCGTGGTGTATTGTAATTAATGTCTATTTCCCTTAATTTCTGATTATTCTTTAAGATTTCTCTCAATTTGTATTGCTTTAACAACTGAGTAACCAAAGTCAAATTCATTCCAATGGGCACAGGCAGTATCTTCTGCGCAGTGGTGAGGTTGGCCTTTATGTACTGATATGATATTATAGGTGCTTGACAGGAAAAATCACATTTCTTAATTCTGACAAAATTGCAAACACACAAATTCGAAGTTGTCTGTTTGCCTGCATGTGTTTCAAAGTGACAGATACTTTGGTCTGTATCAAGACAAAGGCTGTCATTACACTGGTTACAGGGTTAGAGGTGAAATTGATCGACACTTACTAAGACTGAAGTTTTTTCTCCATATCAGAGGCATTATTTCAGACAATTTTGCAAATTCTAGCAGGGAATGTTCTTTCTTTACTTTTTCTGATAACTGCGGCAGCCACTGATTACATTTACAGCTGGGCTTGAGTACATCCGAGAGTTAGCAAGATGTTTTTATTCGCTGTGCTTAGTGCATTAATTATTACTTTGTGATTTCACCCTTCTGTGTTTTTTATTCTGGTAATATTTTATTTAATTTTTAATGATTGTTACCTAGTGCTAGTAGAGAGGATTGTTGAGGTGGTTGTGGTTTGACTAAACCGTTCCCTGCTGTGGTTATTCACCCCTCTACTTCTGGAATGGCTGGCACTTGGGTGATTGTAGACTTTCTTGGTGTTGGTGGAGTAGTCTTGGTCTGGTCTTTATGGAACTCAGTGCATAACTGAGTGATGTTAAAGTCAATGTCATAGCTCTTTATTGCATACTTTTCTATTTTGAATTTAAACGCTGGACATTTAGTCAAGCATTTGTCACAACATTCAGGACTTATCTGGATGGGTTTCACGGGTGGATGGTAAGCTTTGTGGAACTCATCCTGCACGAATGCATACTTGCATCCCCAAACATCTCTTCCTTCCCATAGGTTTGCATTCGTGACTTTTAGTAGACTTACTTGATTTCTTTTCCACAAAAACTGGCAGGCTGAACTCACTTGAATTATGGAACCATACTTTAGATAGCTGAGCTTTTAGAAAGAAAAATACCAAACACGGAAACCCCAGGCTTTTTTGTCTGCGGGTTTTATTCGTATTGCTTTTTATTTGAGCTACATTTCTAAACAATGACATTGACGCCTTCTAGAAAGAGCGTTCAATAAATTTTTCACACTGTCATGAGCTCCTCAGGCCCATGTTTTTCTATTTCTGTGTCAGTTCATCATCTTACCTCAGAAAGCCCCATTGATAACTACTAAGGGAGTAGCTGAGGAACAAGGCTTACTCCATTGAGCGAAATTCTTCATCAGCTTTTCCATACTGGCAACAAATTTGCCTTTTCTCTGGGTTTGTTGCAGAGTATCAGCAGTGTCCTTGAACTTGCAAATGTTTTCGCACTAAAAGGTGCACAGCATGGATTTAATCCCTGAAGAAAGAGGCCAGCTTTGCCATTGACGAGATGACTCGCTTTCCCGCTGCTTGGAGGCTCCTTGTGAAGACACTTCTGTAGAAGGAAGGCCAACTGCTCTCTGTTTGGGACTGTATCCCCTGGGGCCGTGGGACAGGCTCCACAGGTGGTGCTTGAGCTGCAGTAGCTGCACAGGGTGAGTGGGGCTGGGTCACATAGTGGGTTTAGCTATGTTGCTCAGCTGCTTTCTTTATCTTGTATTGAATTGCACATAATGATTACGGTTATTTTATGGGCTGTAGGTCTGGATTAAGAAGCTCTGACCCACCTTGGGAGGTCTTAATGCCCATAGTTCTGTGGGGCTGTATAAAGCGATTGAATTATAAAACAAAATACTCGTGGAGGGGATTTTTCTTTTAAATCCAAATAGCTGTCATTTCCACGCAGCTGCTGTGGCTATGATAACCTTTGTTGGGAGCAAAAGTAGGTGACACCAGTGTGGAAGTGGCCTTAGGAGCTACTGCAGGAGGAAATACTGCTTATTCTGATGCCTGACACACCCTTCTCGACTTCTCTCTGTGCTGTGCCTTGGCTTTCAACAGAATCCGTGGAATCTAGATTTGGTAGTATTTAGCTCGTGTGGTCTTTTGAACATTAGAAGGGGTTTGCAGGCTCTCGTTTGTTGTCCCTTTAGTTGTCAGTTGCCTATTTTGGTATGAGGCAGTCTAGACAGGGCTATTAAATCCAGTTTTTCCAAGAGCTTTTTCAGTGTATCTGTCTTGACTGTCAGATATCCACAAGAGATGCTTGCAGCGGTTTGTTGCGTGAGCAAAAGATCCTTCCCACAGAGGTTTTTCTGCATTGCACATTTAGTTAGTGCCTCCACTCTGGAGGGAACCTTCATTTGGAGCAATTTATTGGCTTTCTTAGAAGAATTGTGACATGGTCAAAGGCTAAGCTTACCCTTAGAAAAGCAGCATGACTGACAAGGCTATCTGTGGAGCACGTGCCATCTCCAGAGAGGATTTATTGACAGTTACTTGGGCTGTAGGAAGACAGCTGGTGACAGCTGGCAAGTTTATCCTTTTATCATCGAGGCTGTCAATGCTACTGTTCTTCCTTTAGTTCAGTTTCTATGTATGTCAGTTCTGCAGCTGTGCTAAAGAAGTGCAGAGGATGAATTCTCTCACTTGTTATTTCAGTCTCTCACAGAGTCTTGTTCCATTAATGGGTCTACCCAGGATAGACAAGAGGACAGTTCGGTTGGGTTGTTTTTTTTTCTTTTTTCTGCTCCGCTCACCTTTTTGTAACTTGACTGATAGGAGGCAATTCTTCAGCTCAGTCTTCACTCCTGATGCTACAGGGTCATGCTTACTAGGGAAAGCTGCAAACAATGAATGAATATTGCATTCAGCTGTCAGGAGCAGTTTCCCATCTGCCCATCTGTGGCACAAAATTAGAAAGCAGTTCTTCCAGCATGCAACTCTGCCCTGCATTTCCCCAACCAAGTTATTCAGTCCAGAAGTTGTCCATTTTGTCATCTTCTCTTCTTCCCAGCCAGCAAAATACAAGTGAAAAAAATAACTGCCTGCAGGCCATGAAAGTGTAGCTACAAGTAATGATCGAAAGCGAGCTTCCTAGTCTTTTTGCAACTTTCTTGCCAAAACTCTTCGGCTTCACGGGATCTCGGTTCTCTGTGGGAAAAGAAGCAGCCTATTAAAAGCCACGCAGAAACATTAGCTAGAGAGGGCAGAATAGCCTTCCTTACCCTCAGCCGCAGGTTTCGATAGCCCCTCTGAACTGCAACTAGCATTACTGCATTTCATGTGCTTCTGCTGTAAGACAGCCCCTCATGGGTCATAAATCACTGTGTGATTTATGTGTGTCATCATGGAACAACCTTGCTGGCCCTGTTATTGTTAATAGGTCTAGAAAGATGAGTTGCTGACCTTTACCAAGTGCTATTTCTGTTGACCGCTAAAAACCTTGGGAGCAAAGTTGCACATTCCTTAGTCGTGTGAGCCAGGCTCTTTAACTGCCTGTGAGCTTTCTGAATCTCAGCAAATCTTTGAAGATCTCTCAAAGGAGAGTCTAGTTTGCTCTGTACGTGCTCTGAAGAAAGGTAAGTTTCAGGTCCTGACTATTGGTACAAAGTACTACTACTGGTTAATCCCATTGACATAGCTTCTGGTTTGCACATGACAGGAAAGCAAGCTCCCACGTAGAAAGAGGCATACTGCTGTTGCCTGTGACACAGACTACCTGCTCTTGGTCTATGCCGTAAAGAAGCTCATTAGGAATACAGTAGTGGGGTGGGAATCTAGGCATCGTATATTTCACAGGTTTCAGGATAACGCTTGTCAAATGCCTACTACAGCGCTGTGCATCTCAGTGCTTCTGGGTATTACTTGCAAAGTTATTTTGCAGCAAAACCTCCAGCAAAAAGCTGTACTAAGCAGTACAGGATACAGGTAAAGGAACTGCCACAGTTGTGCAAATTATGGAAGAAAGCACTACCTTTTTAAACCTATCATGAGGAATGGGGGCAGGAGATTCTGGAAGGATTTGATGCTGATGTTCGTGGGAAAGTTTTAAACCACAAGCTTATGAAAGATCTCCCCATATTTTCTCTGATTTTAGGGTGAAGTATGAGGTTTGTTTCTCTCAGAGAAGTCCTAAAAATTTCTTTGCTAGCAGACATTACTTAGGGCACCGAGAGATGCTGTTGGCCGAGTGTGCTGCCCTGGCTTCCTCCTTGCGCAGATGTCGGGACACAAGTCAGAAAACCAGAGCATTCAGGAAAAAGCGCATCCTAGTCAGGAAAAGAGACAAACAGACGTTGTCAGTCAGGCTGCTATCCAAACTGTGGGAATTTTACGTGGCACACAGGAATGTGTTGGAGGATTTAGGAAGGGTGCTTGAGGAGTTCATCGACCAGCATTATCAGAGAGGAAAGCTGTTACCAAGCCCTGGCCTGAGAAATGGTCAAATAGTCCTGATGAATTCCCTAACATAATGCAAAGTGAGATGGTGAGGTACTAGCAGAAGATTACATGAGAGGAATGAGCAAAACCAGCCTACTACTGGTCTTTTGACATTCCTGAAAAGCTCCAGATGCTTAGTAAAGGTGTTTCTTAGAATGAAGATTGTAATTATCTGTTTCAGGTACATTTTAGCTGAAGTTTTGTCTGTCTTCTGGCAGCTCCACAGGCAAAGTACCCCAGCCATGAAAGCATAGAGCAGTACCCCAGCTGGATAATTCCAGGGTGCTGTTGGGCAATCCTATTCCTTTCAGATGCAAAACCCAAAGGTGAATTAATACAATAGCAGGTTTTCCTCCTCCTAATAAAATATTTGCTTGTGAGACACTCAGCCTGAATCACTCTCACAGTGCACCAGGTCCCCGTAAATCTCACGGTTGCTTCTCTTTTTTGCCCGCCTCTGGCCTGGTCTCAGAATTTCAAGTGGTATCACCTCTTACCAGGTGGGATAAGCTGAGTGCTGTGGAAAATAATAAGCCACATTGTAAGATGCTGTGCTCAGTGAAGCGGGTGCTAAGGAGGAGATGTGAATAAGGAAACTGATTTGGGTGAAGTGACTGTAGATTTTTTTTCCACTTCTTCTGTAATAGAGCACTTTGAGACAGGTGCTGACAAAAAAAATGTCTTATTGCTGAGGCCTTCCACTTGGCTGGCAGTCTTGTGTAAGCTGGAGCTAGTCCAGAGTATCAGGTTGCTTTATGCCGTGAAAAGCTAGAACTCTGATCTGGAAAGAATTGGAACTGCCTGTGGAACGCTGTCAGACACATGATCGGATAGTGATTGCTAAGGAGAGGATGACCAGATCTCAGATAGCCGAGATCAGTATTGAGAAAGCAAAGTTTGCAACCATGGCAGCAACTGCTGTCTCTTAAACATTACCCTTTACAGGGCTTGGCATCCTTAGGTGTAACAGAGACTGTTAGTCCTTCTTGCAGTGAGTGAACAGGGCCGAAGGAGCTGAATATCTTGCACAAATTGGGGATAGCTGCTCCTATCGCTGCCTTTGGGTGCATGCAACTGCACGTACATGTATGGATGCGTGCCTCTGTTACCTTCTGCTGCCGTGATTTCAATGTTACGATAATTCCTGGTACAACCAAGAATGACACAGAAAAGTTGCCTGTCAGTTATAGGAAACAACTGAGGCCTCTTGGCTGTTAGCCTGCTTGGAGTGATTGCTATCTTCAGATGTTTTCAATAAGCTTTACAAATTAGAACTAATGACCAAGATAGGTCACTAAGAACATATGTTTAATATTTCAAAGGTTTATCCTTCCTCAGTTGCTAAAGAATTGTAGTTTCACATGCGGCTGGGCTGTGAAACTTCATTTGATCAGTGATTGTACCCATGCACTCAACTGATCCCATTTCAGAATGGTCTTCTGATAGTTAAACTATCCAAAATCTTCCTATGCTGAAGAACACCTCTTTAAATCCTCATTGGGTAAGTTCCACTGGATCACTTTGCTTTTAGATTAGTATGTTTCAGTAGGTTGTGTCTGCTCAAGGTCTGAAATGAGTATGTTTTAACACAAATCTAGAAAGAGCTTTATTATCAGATGAGAACATCCCAGCTTATGCTTTGGCTTCTGAATGCACAGGGGTATGCCTACCTATGTTGTATGCGCACGTGTCCTTGTATGGAGAAGTGTAGGGAAGCAAACAGAGTTTGTTTTAATGAAATGACATGTTGCTGCTGTCCTAGGACAGTTTTTCTTCTTTTTTTTTTTTTCCCAAGCACTCCGTATTAATTCTAAAAAGTGGCAACCACAAGCGCTTGGGGAAGTACCGAAACACCGTGAACAGAAATGCACCCATTGATCTTAGTCTTCGGGTTGTGGCTCAGACCTGAAAAGAGGTCCTTAATTACCTGAATTTCCAGAGATCTTATTTCCCAATAGAGTTTTACTGAAGAAGAAAAATCAGCGGATATTGAGATAGAGAGCCTAGCGTGATTTGGGCATCAAAATATTCTAAATCTCTCAGTTTAAGCTCTGAGAATCTGAGTGTCATCTTTCCATCTTTGAATCACTGATTTGGGCTTCACTGGTGCTGTTTGCATCCAATTACTGTCTTTAGAGTCTTTTGGAGAGTGACATATTCCCATGCTCTATCCTCACACAAGAGCTCAAAGGGAACAGAAAGGTGGGTCTGGTTTTAGACTATTGATGTATAAAGCTAATTCCTGGTTCATGACGGGACAGAAATACAGACAGAACGTTGCGCTTATTTTTTTTTGGTGAGATTAGGAAGTACGTTAAGCATCGGTATCCTAACCTGTACTGTAAATGGTTCTAAATGCATGAATGAGAGGCATTTTAAAAAATACTAGGGGGTTGTGAATACTCTGTGGTTGCTGAGTCTGTAAACAACAAAACAACTTGATTTGCTTGGATCTGCTAGACCTAGCTGAGAACTGGCTGGAAATTTTCCTTCAAAGCACCTTTTGTCGGAAAACTGAAATTCCTACTAGACAATCATTCTGTGAAGAAGTTTTCTTCAGTAATTAAAAATACTGTAAAAAATTAAATATTTACTAACCAGGGCAAGAGTATTTTCCAAAGAATTATGCTATTGGTACTATTAGCTAATAGTTATGAGCTGTCAACTTTAATAACCACATACACGCATAGGTATTATTTTTAGATAAGGTTGCATACGTTAAGAAATTGTCTGTGAGCTGATGGTAATTGAATTATGTTATTATTGCTTTAGGGTTTTATGCATACTGACTGGGGCAGAACTCCCAACTTTCCTCACACATTCGAGATTTACAGGCTTAGCCACTTGCTGCTGCGAGAGAACAACTATGGACAACTGTTAAATGGTACCAAGGAAGTTGTAGCTCTCTGACATAAAGTGCTGACATATATAGGCTGTCTCACGATGCAGATTTGCTTAAAATATTTCTCCAAGTCCCTCTTTCTGTGAGGCTTTTTAAGTCTTGTGTCGCAGTAAAGAATATGCATGAAAGTGTTCTGCATCGTGGCTCTGGCTAGTTTGGCAGAAATGTGTGTCTCATTCCCCCAAGCAGGCAGATCGGATCTGCTGGACCACTCGGCGGCTCAGTCTCAATGCCCATCAAATTACAGCGTACCGTGGGACACGTTTAGGTGTGAACATGCTGGTTATAAGTTTCTGCCCATGAAAGCGCAGAAACTTGGCAGTTCGTCCAAGGATGTGTGTGCATTTCTGTCTCTCTGCCCTCAAAGATTGTTCTCCCTTTGCCTCTGTGTTCCCCACGAAAGAAACAATCTGCGTATACTGCCACATCGTCAATAGTCCGAGCAACCCGGGAAGGATCTGGTACTAACCCCTCCTCCCCTCGTTCTGTCTGTCTCCTGTTCCTTCCCGACCCGCATCTCCAGCTTCCTCCTTCCCCCCCACCGGAGCAGCCGCTCGCTTCGCTCCGTCTCGTTCCCGCGGCCCCGCCCGCAGCCCATCGCGCCCGGCCCTCTCGGGCCCTAGGTTCCTTGGGCGGCCGTGAACGAGCCCTTGGCCCAGCCCCTTCTCCCTACTCGTTCCACCGTTGCCTCCCTCTGAGGGCGTGTACGCTGAGCGGGACAGACTGGGCGGCCACACCACCCGCGCCGCTTCTGCGAGGCGGCTGCCCCGGGCGCGCGCCCCACCGAGCTCCTGGGCCCCGGGAGAGCGGGCCGTGCCCGGCGGCGCGGCGGGACTGGCTGGGGGCCACCGGGAGGCACGGGGAGATCTCAAAGAGAAGGAGAAGCGGCGGCGAGCGTCTGCCGCTAGCCGCTCCCTAGTCCCCTGCGTCCCTGCCCGCGCAGCCTCCGGTCCGCGGACGCCATGGCCGGCGAGATCGAGGATCTGGACGGTCGGGAGGGGCAGACTATCTGCGACGGCCTGGGACGCTACGAGGACACGCTGCGGGGCGCCGTCCGGGAGATCCATGTGGACATCCAGCTGTTCAAACAGGGAGTAGGCCGGCAGGTGGAGGAGGTGCTGCGCCTCGCCAGCCCCCTGGCACACGCTGTCTCTGAGCTGCAGCAGGAGAACCGGCGCCTGCGGGTACAGCTGGAGCGCCTGTCTCGGCAGGTGGAGGCCCTGGGCCGGTCGGCTGGGCTGCCGCAGGAGTGGGTGAAGGAGGCGGCGGAGAGCCCTCAGGTCGTGGGGTCCGGGTCGCCAGGGCAAGGTTCGGCCGAAGGCACGTTCTCCAGTCATGCCAAGCTAGCGGTCACTGGCCGGAGCCAAGTAAGCGACCGGGGAGACGGCAGGAGGGAGGGCCAAGGGCATGCATGAACGGATGCTTTACGGGTGTTGCCAGGCTGTGTTGTCACAGGGTAATATGTTTAGGGACACGGGGTTCCTATTTTGCCGCGTGGGGTGAGTGGTATTTTAGGAGGTGCCCTGAGAAATGGTTTTGGCTGTGATACCACCTGAAGATCTACCTGATTATGGCTCTGTTTTGTCAGACTAGGATCTTGGTTAGAGTGGTAGCAACCTGTTGCTTTCCCACAGTTAGAAATAAGAGGAGATGAGGCAATCTTGGATATTGATGTACATATGTATGCGAATATTTTTGTATCCTTTCTGGACTCGATTCTCGGAAATCTGTGTGCCAGCAATGCTGTTTGCCAGCTGGCAAGTTCACAAAGGGGAACAGCTTAGCATATTGCAGGCAGTAAAGTTTCCCTAAGATAACACCCAGCAGTGAGACAGTTTTTCTGTCCAACCACTGTCCCTCACTGCTGCAGCTTGTCCTTGAGAGGTCAACTGAAGCTGTCATGGTCTCTGTGACCTAAACTCACAGAAACGTAGTCATTCCTCACGGTGATAAAACTTACTTCAGTGTAATGGAGCACTGTACTTGGTGCATACAAAACCCCGGTTAGTGGAAATCTCTCATCTGGTACTGAGAGGTTTTGTGTAATCCTTTTTCTGTGTCCATATCTGTGAGAAGAGTTGAGAGCTCCCATGCAATCCTTGATGCCAGGAGAGCGCAACCAGACGGGCCGCTGTGATTCGGTCACATAAAACTGGGGTAGCAGAGACTTGGCTTTTACAGATGACAGCCTGTTTCCCATTGTCTTTGGTTAAGCAAGTCTTAAGGGAGTTTTAAAACTGTTGAAGCTTTAAAAACTGTTCTATGGTCTATGCAGGCTTGGTTCTTGGTTAAGAAAGACAGGCTTGGAAATTAAATTCACTAGAACTGGTGAGAATGAGCAGAGTCTGTATTGCATTCCAACCCTCTTCGTTCCTACTGACCTTTGAATGGGGGCATTTGGCTTCCTACCTCTGGGCAAATTAAAATGTAAAATTGCTATTTGATTGATTGTAGCAACTTCTGCCTTTTTCTGCATGTGACAAAGGTAAGCAGCGTCCATACAACTTCCAGACTGGTTCCTTTTTGTTCTGCGGAGCTCTCCACACTTGCTTGTATTGTGAGGAATAGAAGTAAGCCGAGTGATGCAGAAGGGACGAGGGATTGTGGTCCCTCATTCCATTTCACCCACTTCATCACCGCTGTTTATGTTGTGGTATGTACTTCACAGTCTGCAAAGAATCTCGCATCAATGTAATGGCAATATCCAGCTTTAGGTATCGGTCTGTGTTAAAGCAAAGTATGAACTTTTGTTTGGATGGAACCTTTATTTTGAGAGTTCAGGGAAGATCACTTAAGTGCTGATCATTCTTCAGTGCCTTCCCAACAATTTTGGCTGGAGAAGTTCCCAGGCTATCAGAGCTGACTGAAAGGGAATTTCAGTACTGAGAACTATGGGAGGTGCAGCTACAGCTGTACGCACCAAATCTGTGCAGTGAAAACATGAATTTACAGGTCAGGCTCCGACGCGACTGCACACAAATGGTGAAAGAGCAAGTCTTGGTTGCTGTGCCGGTCACCCAGATTCTCTGTAATGAACGCCGCTCCTTCAGTTGATTCCAGTTTCTGGTTATATGACCAAAGCATTTGAAACAGAATACCATAAATGTCACTCTGTATGTTTTCAGATGCACAAGTACCAATGATAAAACTGGTAACATTTCTAGTCTTAGTAAATACTTCTAAAAGTGTGAGATACGAGAAGCAAATAATACTGACATGGAAATAGTAGCAAATCAAGATGTGCTCTTTTGGCCCTGAGAAGATTTATTGGCTCCATTCCTTTTTACTGTGCAGTCGATGCAGCGTTAATTGGATACCAGAGATTCTGAGCATCTTTTTTATGTGAACTGTTATTTTCTAATATTGCTAGATGATTTTTCATGGTAATTTCATTAAGGAAAAAAAAATTAATCGAGGGAGTTCTAAGCATAGTTCAGAAGTAAGGACACAAATCTCCTTTTAATTCTAGTCTGGGCAATTTCTGCTGTGTTGTTCTTGAAAGTTGGTATTATACGGCAGTCTAAATGCTGGTTTAGGTGGAATTTTGAATGGCTGTTAGCCGTTCTGATTCGGAGATAAGTCTTTCTGTTTTGATACCAGACTTAAACACAGCTCTCTTAACTCAGGCCAGGATCTTGAGAGCTGCTTTCACAGAGGTGGAAAATAGGGGATATTTGAAGAGTCTGTTTCAAAAAATCTGTATCCTGGAGTCGTACCTTGTGCTACTGAGCATTTACAAAGGAAGAGTTGTTTGGGGTTTTTTTTGTTACTCTGATTTTACATTTTGGCAGGAGCTTTATAAGTTATGACATTTCCATAGTTTTTGTGATTGAGCATTATGCTTTGTTAAGAGGGAGGACTTTAAGGGTGTTCTGTTTTAAAACTGTCAGAAGAGTTTCTGTATAACTTGGACAAATGGCTGCAGAGAATCTGCTTGCAGTGGTCGAAGCTGCAGAGATACACAGCTGGCTATGACCACCTATGAAGGTCTAATTACCCATTGGGATCTCTCCCTGGTGACCTGATGGCACCCAGCAGTTAGCCTGTGAGTAACTGCATAAGACATGACTTGGGTGTGCATAATGACTACATATTTCCAGCAAATATTTTCAGCAAAGGGCTGAGAGAGCTGGGGTTGTTTAGCCTGGAGAAGAGAAGGCTTATGGGAGACCTCGTTGCAGCTTTCAAATACTGTAGGGGGCTTACAAAAAGGAGGGTGAGTGACTTGTTTTTGTACAGGCAGATAGCAACAGGACAAGGGGCAATGGTTTTAAACTGAAAGAGGATGGGTTTAGATTAGATATTAGGAAGAAACTGTTCACTCAGAGGGTAGTGAAGCACAGGTTGCCCAGGGAAGTTGTGGATGCCTCATACCTGTCAGTGTTTGAGGCCAGGATGGATGGGCTCCTGAAAAACCCGATCTAATGCATGGAATCTCTTGTGTGGCAAGGGGATGAAACAAGCTGATCTTTACTGTCCCTACCAACCCAAACTGTTCTATGGTTTTATAATGACAGGGAGATTACATGATCCACATGAATCGCCTGGCATTACATACTCTATTTCTAAACTATCATCAACTCCTGTGTTTGATAAAGGAAGTTTGTTGGTTTAACTTCTTTATTATTCTGTTATACTCCCTGCAAGTATTTTTTTGAGTGCTGGCATTTCAAGGTGGCCTTGATCCTTATCTAGATTATTTTTGTTGCTATTTGTTTTGTTTGTTTTGTTTTAATTCACTGTGACTTAGCCACAGGCACCTGCTGAAGCTGCTAAGGGAGAATCATTCCGTCCTATCAATTTATATCCAGGCTTACTTCAGAAAAAGTTCTGTGAGAAATACTCCTATTGTTTTTCTTCTATTTGTTTACAGTATGTTCATAGTGTTGAAGGCTTTTCTTCAAGTTGCAGGGTCAGTTACAGGTAGAGAATGCCTGCATTGTCTGATTAAGGGATAAATATGGTGCACTTTTTGCTGGTGTCTAGCAGGCTTGCTTGCATTTCCTCGAAATTTCATCATTTCTGGTATCTGCTGTATCAATGATCTATATATGCAAGGAACTGAGTGTTCCTCACTGACTGTACTCAGATTCAAGGAATCTTACCTTTGAGGCAGTCAATGGCAAATTGACAATGGCATATTACTGTTCACCAAAGTGAAGCATCAGTTTCACCTGTCCTGTGTAAGAAGAAGGGGATGTGCTTCTCCTAGATAAGCAGCATTTCTAGAGCCAGTGATTTGTATTGTGACCCTTGTGGTAGTTGTTGGTTTTATGAAAGGCACTGAATGACTGAAATCTCTCATTTGAGAGTGGGTAGTATCATTTACGTCTGTTTTTCTTCTAGAATTTGACCTTGCTGAAGACAAGCAATAACATACATGCACCTTAGAGGTTGAGCGAGGAAATAACAATTCTATTTCTTTTATTTCTAATCTTGTAATTTGGTGCTTACTTTTTCTGAATGCTTTGAATTTTCACTACTGGTTTGTGATAATTGCAGCTTCTGGTTATGGATCTCCAAAGTGTAACTTCTTTGTGGCAAAGGAAGGAAGTCCAGCAGCCCTACAACTATGGAAAGTATTATCACCCTCCATTACATAGAGACCTCTGAGCTATACAGAGATTAGTTCTACAAGCAAACTTGGACAAGTAATCCAAAATATTAGTGTTAACTTTCTTTTCTTTGACTTTGTCAGTTCTTCATTATGTTGTTGTCACACGAGTTGTACAAATGAGTACTTCTTATTATTAATTAGAGATATATGTAGTTATCCCTCTGCTATTTATAATCTATGCAACCAGCACTGAAAAAGGTAGTATTGCTCAACACATGGGTTTGGCAGAAGCTTTGCATCTCCAAAACAAATTTTGAAAGTACTTCAGCTTGGCACTACTAAATGCCCATCAGAATCTGATCCCCAATCCTCATGCTGTTCTGTCAGTACGTGGACCTTCCCCATGCTCCAGCTTGGTATTGGTTTCTTCTTTGGCACTGTTAGCCAAACTGTAGCAGTCAGGTTTGCGTGAAATAAGGTAATGCAGCACTTGTCATTGCATTGGAAAGCCGGTTCAGTATGTAGAATGTTATCTGACCTTTACAATGACCATGCCATTTGGTGATTTTACTCGCCCACACCTCCCCAGCTTATAAAAGTAGATTGATGTTTACAGCCTGCACAGGCATTCTTCACATTCAGGTCATAATAGCTGACATGAATGGCTAAACAGTTCTAACTGTATGTCATGGGTACATTCTAGGGAGTCATATTAGCTATGCTTTACATTTCAGTTCTGGATATGGGCAAAAATTGTTGACGGGGACCTCAATTGCACTAAATGCAGCAATAAAAGTTCTGAAACCCTGATTCTGCATCATTTTTATAATTAGTATTTGTTGTAATTTTCTCAGTCCCGGTAGCTAGTGATAACTGAGTTTATTCATGCACAGTAGCTTTCTCTTGATAAATACAAAAGTATCTAAATAGATTTTTTTTTCAGAAATTAAGACATCTGAATACAGCTATGCAGTCAATTAAACTTTGTGGACTGCGTGTTGGGGAATTTCTCTCTACTACTTGTAGCTGCTGCTTCTTGGAATCTTAACTGCAGTAATCGTATATCCATGAAGCAGTTTCTTCTTCCTTTGGTTACACAGCCAAAAATCACGTAGTTCCTCATGGTTTAATGTACCCCTTCACCCCCCAAATGCCCCAGCCCAACCAGCCAAAACACCCAATAAAAGAAACAAACAAACAAAACCCCAAAAACAAAACCACAGCCTCCTATTAAACCCATGAAGAAATTCCTGGCTGGTTTTTCTGTAATTATATTGACAGAAGTTATGAGGAGAATTTATGCTTTTCCCAGGAAAAAATCCCAAAAAACTATCCTTTACAGAAGTTACCAATTACAATATGTAATATGTAATGTCCCAGGATTGGATTTACTTTGTGATGCTTGTACCGTATGTTTTCATAGTGTAATTTCTTTCTGCAGCAAAGAGGGGAAAAAAAAAAAAGCTGAGCATTATTCCATGCAATCTCAATCAATTTCACCAGTTACATGAAGTCTTCTTCACAGTGATGGTGATATCTTTCTCTAACAGAAGATAATGCCTCCGAGGTGCTTGGGGTCCTTTAAGGACGAGTGTGTGAAGATTGATTTAAGTTATGCATTGCCAATCCTTCGTTTACAGGCTCGGCTCTTGGGGTTAGGTAATTGTTCCCTTCTTATTTTGTGGACACTCACATGAAGAAGACCTGTTGTTGGCAGGTGTTTCTGCATATTCTCAGCTTTGCTGCTCTTTGAAATTTAGTTGTCATGTCTGCTGTCTGTTCTGACAGAGCGTAGACCTGGATGACCACCAGAAACCTGAGTTTAGAAGAGTTTTTAGTTCTTCCATCATTGAAAATGGGCATCGATCTTCATCATCAGGTAGGAACAGGGCATGAAATAAGGTAGCGCTACTTGGAAAATACCTCATCTTGGCAGTCATAGAGCAGGTCTCACATTTTGGAAGGGTTAGAATCTGCTATAGTTTCAGGATGGGTATTGTCCTGTGGCACCAACACTTTATTTCATAATTAGGAGTTTAACTTTTAAACTTTGGCTTCAGTGCTAAGCATGTACTATGGTGTTTCGTAAATTAGAGGCTATTACTACTGCATTAACTTGAGACATGAGCGATAAAGCCTGCTATGCTGGGTGCCATTGTAGTCTTGCATCCCAAAGCATCTTGCAAGTCGCTCACCTGCTTCCATCATCTTTTAGTGGAGGAATGACTTACCATCTCCACTTTCTAGAAAGTCATACACTGTTTCATAAAACCATGAAAAGAACAAAAATGCTGCTTTCTTAACCAGGGCAGGAGATTGGGAGTGAGGGCTGCGCAGGGGAAGAGAAACTTACCAAATGCTAGTACATTAATGATCGAAAGACATTGTTCCTGCTGAGATTCTCATAGAGTAAGTGCGATGGCTGCGAGGATCACTTGCACTAGGGTTGTTTCTGCTACATTAATGGTACAATGTTTCACAGGGGAATAAGTTCAGTGACTTGTAAAATAAAGTTGTTGTATGGACGCTGGTTTGGAACTTTGTTACAAAGCTATGAACAAATTTACTTCCTCTTTCCCGTTTCTTATTCAGGTCAGGCAAAAGTCGCCCGTGACCTGACCTGTTTTCACATGTCAGAATCTTCTTCCCCTGAAGCCCATGCCCCCGCAGTCGCTTTACAGATGCCCCACCTTCCTGTTACTGCAGTAACCAGGACATCTGAGAAGTTTTTAGGAGAGAACATCTGTCCAACAGGAGCAACTAATACATCTTCTTGCCTGCTGGGACAGGGCAAGAGCACAAATGCAATGGGAATAAAATCTTCCAATCAGCCAGGTAAAAGAGAGAAAAATAACTTGCTGAAGCTGCATTCAGTTTCCTTTCTTCAACTGGTGATATGAGTATTGTCCTGTGACCTAGTGGTAATTATGGAATCTTACTTCTATGGCTATATATTTCATTGTGGGACATTCCAGCTTGGAATACTGTGAATCCTAGCTGGAGCTTTCAGCTGTAATGTGCAGAGAATTTTTGTGCCTGATGTAGTTGAGTTTATAGTGAAGCATATCTTACAGAGCAGTTACTGAATTCAAGAAGTTGCTGAATCTCTTAAATATGCCCAGTTCTTTTCATGAAATGTGTAGATATTTTTAGTGTTTTGAGACTGGAGGCCCTGTGAGAACTTAGGCAGATATTTGGCTAACAGTTTCCAATAGTCATTTGGAGGAAGGAATGACTGACAACAGTCTGACACGCGTCAGTGATTGCAGAATCTTAGTTATATTGAAACTGAGTTCAAGAAGGAAAAAAAAATTCACGTTGAAGCTATTCATCCTTGGCTATGACACTTAAAAATGGGACTATATATGGGTCAGAAATTAAGAAGGGAGACCAGATGGGACTGCTAGAAAGAGACTGGGATTATTTGCAGATTATTCTTTCAATTTTTATCTTACTAAGGCTGGGAATGTAGCAAACACTTCCTTCGTCTTTTTTTTTTTTTTGGTGCTGATACAGCGAAGGACTGGAATTCAATTACAATGACAACGATGGATTCACCTGCCAGTGGAGGTGAGTGTTCCTATCTGCATGCCCATATGCAACAAAAATTGAGAGTGATTTCATGCTCTTTGGGGGATTCAGATCTGAGCATGTAGTTATGTAGTTTGGATTTGTAGGTACATGGTAATGCTAATGTCGCTAACAAGTCTATATGCAGACTCATAGAATCATGAGCACTTGTTCTACTCCATCAGATTTTCAATCAGTTCAAAGTAAGGGGTACTTACTATTATTTGCATGGTGGTGCACGTGTGTACTGTTTGGTAATCTCTGCAGTGGAAACCATAGGAACCAGAAAAGTGTGGCAGACAGATAGCTTGAGCAGTGAGGATTTCAGCTGATCGAGTGAGAACTGTGACTGTACACAAGGTAATGGCAGTCAGAAAGTGGTGTGCCCACCCGTATGCATTGAAGCAAATTACTTTGAGCAAGACTGAAGTAAGGCATCTCCGTTGTAATGTGAATGTGGCAAAGGACAAAATGCTTAAAGGATTTCTGAGTTCAGTTGAAATAGATGAGTTGAGCTCTCTCCAAAATCATCTCTGATTGCTGTCACCAAGGTGTTACTGTCTGCACAATGTACTGGCATTTCACAGTGGTCTCAAGTGTCAGTTCATTTAGCAAAATATGCAGTCCTTCCAGAAAAAGAGTCAGACTTCTCCTCATATGAAAAAACATCTGAGATTTGCATAAATATCTGGCAATTGTTAGTGGTCACAAATTTGTCACACCTGTATGCTGGCATCTACCAGTATGTTTCACATGAGAAGCATAGTCGATCTGGATCACTTCTATAAGAACAGGGTAGAATTCTGCATTTTCAGGGAGTGACTTAGACAGTGATCAGATTGGATTGCTTCTAAGATGCCAGTTCTTTGTCTAAAGGAGTATTCAAGAAATTAGTTGCTGGTTTATGCAACAGGTTTTGGCTTTAGTATGTTAAAATTGGGCAAGATGCTCTGCTGTTTTGCAGTCACAGAACATTGCTGGAGTCCAGAGCTGAGCCCTAAGAGGCAAAGCACAAAAAATAGAACCTCAGGGGTGGAGGGAGGAAGATGCAAAGCTAGCTTTAAGCCACATTGGCAACTTTGAGTCGGTTCTACTTTACAAGCAAAAATGTCTTCCTGGTAGTAATTAGATAGTTTAAATTATGCACTCAATTACATTAAACTCCCCAAGGCCCATCTGCTAGAATAACTTTTGCAAGCACCACTTTTTCCTTTAACTGAAATGTCAGTGAAAGTGTGTCCTCCTCTGAGGTCTGCACGAGGGCCTGAAGTGATCTGATCTGAGTGTAGTTTTATCAGAGACATTCTCTCAGAGTCCTTTCTGGTACGATTACACTATCCTTGTTACAGTGCAACAATTTTACAGAGGAATTGAACTGCTGGGGAAAATCCTTCCCCAGCTTGTTAGCTTATATGGAAATCAGAGGCCTGCAGCTTTACACTGTGGTGACTAAAAATCAGTGTCTTTCTATCAGGAAAGCACATGAGGAAAGTTTCTGTTTGAAAGCACATGAGGGGAGTGTCTGCACTATCGCATATTTCTGTTTTTATATAGAGAATGCTACTTCTGTCACCAAGT
The DNA here is from genome assembly GCA_013399455.1 of Anthoscopus minutus. Taxonomy (NCBI): domain Eukaryota; kingdom Metazoa; phylum Chordata; class Aves; order Passeriformes; family Paridae; genus Anthoscopus; species Anthoscopus minutus. The sequence goes on along the minus strand of VWYI01001470.1, from coordinate 63,919 downwards.
CTGTCTCAACTGTGAACTACGGGCTGCGTAGTGGAGCCAAAACTGGTGAAAGGTATGCACTTTTCGTGACATATTGTTAGGACATTGTGGTCAACACAGTCTGAGGGGACAGATGTTCTGCTGGATGTTAGAAAAGAGGTGAGTCCCAGATGCTGTATTTTAAGCATTAGATGTATAATTGTACATTAATCTACTTGCCCCATAATCTCTGACATTTACATAGGTAGTTCATTTATTATATGTACCACGTCCATCAACATGTAAATGGGTGTATTCCTCTTAACCACACTTCTACTTTCAGGGAATAAACAGTCAATGACTATAACTCTGGAATAATAACACTATCTCTACTAAAACCATCCTAGTGATGTACTGCACGTAGTAATTTTCATTCAACATGGTGGTGCTTTTATACATACTGTGAATGTTCTCAGGTGAAACATACCAAGTTATTTATTGACTATACTTCTCATGGGAAATCAGAAAACTGTTGTATATATCATGCTAAATGTCTAGTTTGAGGACCATTCATTCCTCCTAAGGCCCCTGCATGACTTGCTCTTTTGTGCCTCTGATTTCTATATCGGGACCATATCCTGGTTAATCTTTGCACCTTTCCTTTCACCAGACATCTAGTAGGCTGTGCATCAACATCACACCTGTGATTACAGCTTTGGATAGCCTTAGCACATTTGGCTCTTTTGGGGGAAGGCTTCTTCAGGCTGCCCCACCAGAGCACCAAAGAATGAATGTGTCACTGGTGCTGTATTTTAAGCCCATAAAAGGCTGTGAGCTTTCCTTTGGGCTAAGTGGAACAGAGATGAGAAAGGAGAACATTCTATAGAGCAGTTTCAGTAGACCTAACTGTGGATTTCCATATTTTTTTAGTCCTAATCAGTAAGACTTCTGGTGCCCTGATAGCAGTGGATTTTTGTTAGCAGGAGAAAGTTGTCCGGTCCTTTGAAAACAGTTTTTAAAATACTCATCTATGTTGAAATCACTACTTTGAGCTTATTTTTGGAAACCAACATATGATTGCCATCAAATATCCTTAGTTTGGCTGGTTGAGAGTTTAATTTGTAGCTAAATACCTTGCTGAGGAATACTACGCATTCTTTATTAACTCAGAGTTGCAGTTGCTTAGTAGAGGATTACATTGTGTCACAATTACTCCTGGCATATCCAGACATCCTTAGAAGGCGGAATATTCTTCAAGAAAAAAATGGGAGAGAAGAAAGTTTAAATCTCTTAAATTAGCCTTGTATCAGTCTTGAAAACAATTTCAAATTAAGAGTTACATTTCTGCTGAGGTAGTTCCAACATCAGCATTTCAGTATTTGAGTCATGATATGCTGAGCACCGTAGAGAACTTGGTGCCATACCTGATCTCCATCTGTACCAGAAATTAATGGGTAACACTGATGCCATTGTTCTTTGCCTGTTTCCCCATCCCTGTGATAGGGATTATCTCTGATGTAATGTTTGGCTTACTTCATTAATGCTAATGAAGTAGTATATGGCTCAAACAAACACAAATTAGATTATAATCCTATATTTCTCAAGAAAAATAACAGCTTACAGGCAGTAAAACAACACTGACAGAAGCTCAGAATTCTGTGCACTGTAAGTAAACATTTCAAAATTATTTCCTGAATTACTCTTCAAATTTCATTTTAAAAATGTCACAGCCTCCAGGAACTCAGAAGCTGGAAATCTAAGGGATTTCTGCTCCTGTGTGGCCACAACTTTTTTTTTTTTTTTTGGTTTGTTTGGGGTTTTTTTGTGAAGGTTTTTAATTGTTTCTCTGACTAGTGCAACAAAGTGCTTGTGGCCTGTCCAGCTGTATCTTATTTGTAACAGAACTTTAGGGGCTTCTACACTTAAGTGCTGTTGTGTGTCAATAATAATTTTACTTTTACTAAAATTGCTTTCGATTCATGCTGGTCCTCTTGAAATTTTTAGAATTTTTTAGAAGGTTTAGAGACAGCAGTTGAACCTTTATGTTGGCTATTGTTACTGCAGAGGGTTACTCTTTTGTTTACCGCATACTTTTTGTGTTGTATTTCCTCAGTGCCATTGACAGTTACTGTGATGGGAACCCCAGCTCTTGCTCACCTCCTCCTACTGTACATCGCCAAGTTGAACGGAGGCGAGAATTGGTGCGGTCTCAGACACTCCCACGGACTACAGGAACACAGGCCAGGAAAGCGCTTTTTGAGAAACTTGAACGTGATGATGGGAAGTACGTCACAGTCCTTGTCTCCAGAGTGGTTTGTTAATGGGAAACTAATTTGTCAGTTATTACCAGCAGATCTCCGTGTAGGATTTCGAGCTAAGGGACAATATGAGGTCACTTGAAGTTTCATTGACTTTACAGACTAAGCCTTGGAAATTCACAGCTACAGATTCCTCTGACTTTGGAGCTGTTCAGCTGAAGGAGCAGGTGCCTTTTATCAGAAAAGAGTTCTATGAAAGCTGCCTTTTCTATCATTATAAGAGTCTGCAAATAATGACTTTATGTTGCTGTTCATTTAGGACCAAAAGTATGGATGCTTCCTGATGGGAGTATGATTTAAATAAAAGAAGGCTTGGAATTCTGGCTTTAGTTTAATAAAAATTAGATTTCATTGCAGGACCAATGAGTCGAGGTTTCAGCAACATATTTCTCACATATCACCTGGACAGGGGCTGACCGGGGTAAAGTTGCAGAGATGTTACTGATAAGTAGGTTACATCTTTTCTAGAATGTAATGTAATCTTGTCTCTGTTAATTTTCCAGAGGAAAAGGAGAATCCAGAGCTAAGCTGAAGAGGTCACTGAGTTTTGGGGTTGCGAGTGCTAGCAGCATTAAACAAATTCTGTTAGACTGGTGTCGCTCAAAAACCATAGGATACAAGGTGAAGATATGATGGCGCTTTCAACTTTCTTTTTTTTTCCCAGGGCATTTGCCAAATTCCATCCTCAAAAGGTGAATGTAAAATGTGCTAGAGAATGAGTTAACTTCCTCAAGGTCATCAATTTTTGTGTGGCTAACGCAAACATGGTTTGCATAGGCAGCACTTCAAGACAGTCAGTCATTACATGAATGAGATTCTGTATGTCTAAGCAATGCATTAGTGTTTTTCTGAAAGCCTACCTTTTTGTGCTTGTGCATATAAATTTCAGTATACGCTCAGACATTTTGATTTGCTTAGTTGCAGGCTGTAATTTTTGCATTCACATTATACGTGACAAGTTCTGAATGCATGGAGACTATTTTGCTACATGCAGACCAAAGTACGCTGTTAGTATTTGACAAATGAACTTGTAGTTAATGGTTGAGTTTGAATCACATTGTGAGTAAATTTTTGTGATGTAGCATCAGTATAACTAAAAGAATACAGCAGCTGTGATTTTATTCATTTTACCTGGCCTTAAACTGCAAATGTCAAAGAAATATAGAAAATTTTTTCCCTAGGAATATTTTATGTGTTTGCAGTATGCTTTTCAATGTTAGTAATGTGCATAATTATTGGTAAACTGTACATTATAGTATAAATAAGAAGAACTAATTAAAATTACGGTTAGTTGCTTACCAGAAAAGCTGAGGCTTGAATTTTATATGATGGGGAAGCAGCATGAGACAAGTGCACAAATATGGGGGGTTTTTCACTGTGGCATTTGAAAGCAGCAATAAAAATTTAAGAATCAGTTTGTGCAGTAGGTATGATTTTTCCTATATTTCTACCTATATGTGTGTAAACAGATATTGAATTGGGTAAAGCAAGTAAGCATAGTCTTTATCTAGACTTTATCTATATCTTTATTCACAACCACAAAATGAACTGTTCTTCAATTTTAAATCCTACATTGGGTGATTATGGTTATATATAAGCAGCGGCCTTAGTTTCCACAGTTACTGGGCTGCTGCTTTGGGCCTGCTCCAGAGCTCACTGATGTTGATGAGATTCTTCACAGTATTTTCAGTGTGCTTTGGATCAGGGACCTTGACTGTGTGTCTGCTTTGCGTCTGGGTATTTCAGGCAAAAAGCTTTTATTGCTGAGTGTGCCAGTTTTTTTCCCAGAATGTCAGCAAGAAAATGGATATACAAAGATGGGAAGAAAAAAATAAAGCATGTGCTGTTGCTGGTGGACAAGAAGGACAGAAAGCTGCATTGAACAAAAACAGTTGCTCTTATTTGTTCACCTGTGCTGCATTAAAGTGTATGTTTTCCATCATGACAGCACATTGATCTCCAGAACTTCTCCTCGAGCTGGAATGATGGGATGGCATTCTGTGCTCTCGTGCATTCTTTCTTTCCTGAAGCTTTTGATTATGATAAGCTTGACCCAGCTAATCGCAAGCAGAACTTTGAGCTGGCCTTCACAATGGCTGAGTGAGTACATTAGCTCTCTGCGAAGTGCTTCCAGTTTAAGTGTAATGCACCTGAGCAGCANGTGTTAGAGGAATAAAGTAGGTATTTATTAGAAATGCCTTCCAAGAATACACCTTGGGCAGTACAAGAACCCGGCCGAGGCTACACCCAAGATGAACGATGGATCACAAGTTTTCACACTTTTGTAAGTTTTGGTCCATTTACATATTGGGGTTAATTGTTCATTTACAGCTTCAGATTATGAAGTCACATCCTCCCAGTTTGCTCTCCTAAATTCGCTGTTTGTACTTTTTGGGCCTGAAGCTGCAACGGTGTCCTTGGCTCTCAGGCTGGAAAAGGATTGTTTTGTCTGACTGAACTGTGAAGAGAACTTGCTAACACTTTATATTAAGTTCAGAATTATATACTAATGCAGTACAGAATCTGGACAATATGAAAGCCAAAACTCAAGGCATCAGTATTACTAGCTTGCATGTATCATGCCAAAAAAGAATAATAAAGCTGTGCAGAGAGAATGCATAGAAAATGTGGGAGACTTCACCTCTGACTGTACATTGTTTTGCTTGAAAAAGAACGATGGTTGAATTCAGTGTAAGCAGAGACCAAGGGTGAGAGCTTCTCAGTATCTCAACCAGGTAACTGCATTTGTGAAAACAGGCAGAGCTAATACCCTCAGTCACATGATCCAGATTATTTCTTATGCTGTATAGCAGGCAATTAAATTCTAACTTGTTTGTTAAAGTCCTTATGAATGTGAACTTGCCAGTCAGAAATAGTAACCTTTTTGAGCTGGTATCAACATGGTTCTTATGATCTCTCCATGTGGTATGCAGCTTGGTTTGGTACACTTTTTCAGAATGATAACAGGTAGTAGGAATACATGGCTAATGTGGTAACTTAAAGAACTGGATCTGCCATTGACCATTTGGAAAAAACCTTTCCAATTTCTTCACATAATGTCGTTTCTTCTTATTACGGCCCCTAGCAAAGGAATTAATTTGGAATTTACAAGTATTTCTTTAATTACATGTATATGCATATATAAAAAATGTTGCTTGTCAGTGAGTTGAAGGACATTCTGTGATACTTTTAGGTGATTGATTTCTAGAAAACTATCTACAACTCTCAAAGGAAAGCTAGAGTGTTCTTCTACCTCTGTTTATGTAAACAGTAAGTTTGGGGGAGAACAAAAGATACCACAAACACAACGCTAAGAAACATTAGGTGAGAGGTATCTACAGAAATTACTATTCATGCAAGCTATGATTGCCTTTAAACTGATTTATTCAAGTGCCAGTAAAGGCTGTGTTCTCAGTTATTGCTGTTCACCCCAATACTAGATGTGCTGATAAAATTGATTCCTGCCCTTGTAATTCTTCATCATAAGCTTCTGCTGATCTGTTCCTTTCTGCTGGTCCAGATCACTCACATCTTGAAGATATGGGGGTAGTGGAGAACAAACAATTCACAGTGACCTGGGCTTTCATCACCACATCTCATCTCTTCCTGAGTTTTTCCGTTCTTTTGGAATTCCCTATATATTAACCAAAAACTGACACATGGGCAGAGTAGGGTAAGATTGGGCTACATGCTACAGCTATAAGGAATGTGAGTGATAGTGAAAAAAGCCGCACCCCTCCAGGGCTTTAGATCAGATCCCAGCCTGACCCTGCTCAGTTCATTGTGAAATGAAACGCTGCCGATAAACCTCAACATTTCTTAAATGTTTCAATGATGCTCAAATCAGAGCATCAAATGAATCTTGGAAGCAGTGACATAACTCTTGATTTGCTGTATCTCTTTTATTGTTACTACAGGAAAATGGCTCACTGTGACCGTCTGATAGAAGTGGAAGACATGATGGTGATGGGTCACAAGCCAGATCCCATGTGTGTCTTCACCTATGTCCAGTCTCTGTACAGTCATCTACGACGTTTTGAATAAAACCATCTGCAACTCTCCAGCCACAAGGGTCAACTACAGCATGCTAATGTGAAGAGTGACAATTTGCTAATGGAACACAGTATTATTTCTTGCTTTTTACTGTCCCTTTGCTTACATTCAGCTGTGGGGCTGGTTGGCTAAAGTATTGCTGAGCAGTGCCTTGAAGTGTTGATCACATTGCCATGTCAGTAATAGAGGTTTGAAAAAGACAAAAAAGACATTGGCAAAGGCAAATACTGTCATTTTGGTACTAGTGGTAGATTGGATTTTTAGGATTTTTATATTTAAACATCACAGAAAGCAAATTTGCTTCTCCCGTCTCTGTAAGGCTGGGGACGATTTTATGCAGTGATTCTGCTATGAAGGTGTTCCATCTTCAAATGCGGGTAAAACTCCAGAAGACAGCACCTTTGGTGTCAATTTTCTGTTGAGCATGGTAAAAAAGAAATAGCAGATGGACAAGGAAAATTCTGTTTAGCGACTACTTACCTAGAGTACTCAATCACTAGGGCAATAATGCCTCTCCTCCAACCCTAGCCCTCCACTCCAGCATACACACACACAGAGACCAAACAGGCATTGTTTTGTTCTGTTAAAGCATAAAGAGAGCATCACCTCTTGTCTGATGAATGTGGTGACAGGTTACTATATTACATAAAGGCATTTGTCTGTAATGGTCAAATCTAATGGTATTTGCTGAGAGGCTTGCTAAAGCCTCTACTGGCAGTCCTGGATCAATTTCTTGATAAGAATAGCCACAGCTGAGACTGTTCTGTCTGAGATTATGTGCTTGCATGGTTTAGGATTGCAGGGAAGGTAGGAGCTAGCAAAGTACAAAATCCTTTGAACAGTTGTAATACAAACAAGCCTGTAATATGCTTTTACCTGGACTCTCCCCCCTGGACTTTACCAGAGGGAGAGCAGCTCTTCAGTGTGGACAGGAGTGAACCCTTTACAACTTGTTCAGCACAGATACTGATTCTGAGGTAGATGAACAATACACAAAATAATATATGAAAGATGTGGGAGTTTTGAAACAGTTTCAAAAGCCTTGTGCTAGTTTCAGGTTTTAGTTAAATTATCACTAAAACCACAGTACAGTTAGATTATTCCAGATTTAGTCAACTAAAGCCTTCTAAAACTATTTCTTCCCTAAGAACAGGCTCATAGAAAGTAAAAACTGAAGGCCACAAGTCTAGTTTGTGAAAGAGAATGTTTTTTTAACATGCCCTTGTGCTTTTTGTAGATATTTACAAAGAATTTGGTTCTGTATTGATGACCATTTATAGTAAAATATAGCAAACATTCTTCAGATTGATTGCATATTTTAGAACGATGTGACAGATAACCAAGTAAAAGCAGTGAAAAGAACACAGAGCTTTTACTTAAAAGATTTTTGTTCTAGTCATGACTGTGTGTTTTGAACTTCTGTTAGAAAAATACTTAAATTCAATTGCATTTAAAATATGATTTTATTTAAGTCTCCCTTTCTAGTCAAGTTTAATTAAGAAACCAGGAATGAAGCAACCGATTTGTTAGCATTTAAGTGCCATTGACTTCAGTTTTTTACTTTGTCTTGAATGACTATAATTCTGAGGAGTAAGTGCGCGCCTGTAGCTCAACCAAATGCACCGTAAGGATAAACACATTGTACATATGTTTTGGAGGAGTTTGGATTAAGCATGATGAGAAATCTGTCAAAAACTGGCACACACAATACACCTATTTACATTCTTACAGTGGAATACTTTTTTTTGAGTAGCAGACCCAAGTTCCGTTGTAACTACCACAAGAGTGTCAATACTGGGTTAATACATTGCATTCCTTCACAGTCTGAGCTCATGGATGATTTTACTGTGTGATGCGAGTGCTGAAGACACGGGTAAGTGCTTGGCCAGCTTAGACCTAATAGCATATGATTATATAAAGGAAGTTTTAGACTGTACAATTATTGCCAATTCACCAGGGCATAATCTAGCTTGTTTTTGCAGCTACCCACAACGTTTTTGTACAGGTTTTCTAAAGTCTTCCTGCTTCAGAGAGGTGATGGTAAAGATACCTGAGACTTACCAGCCACCTCTTTGCAGCGAAGTGGAAGACTGTAAGCTGAGTTTATCTATTGATGGTTTGTGTGTAAGGGTTAGTGCTGTCATACTTTCAGAAAAACTTACAGTTTTGTGCATTAAGAGGTCTGCTTTATACTAATAACCTCAACTATTTGATTGTAAGATTAAATTGAAATTTAAGTATATAATGTATGCCTCAAATTTATTTTTCAGTATTTTTATTTTAAAAAAAATGCAGCGCATGTGTGTATATATGACAGTGTGTTTAGCATGAATGATAAAGGAACAATCTATTAAGTTGGCATAGTATATATTTTACACAAATGGACTGTTTCCTAAATTTTCTAATGTTTCTGTATTATGTCTAAAAGTATGTCTGTGGTTGTTTATTGAGAACTTGATCCTACTTTCAAAGGCTAAATCAGTTTGCTCTGTGCAATATTTTCAAGGTAATGTCAGCAGAAACATTGTCTACTTTTTAAGACTGTGCTTCCCAGAGAAGGAAAGTCCTTCTCTTTTGAAGTGTAATAACTGGATGAATGTCTTTCATCACTTTTCCCTTTGTGTGATATTTCCAATAAAGTGTTTAATCTAAACATATGCTCAAATCCATGCAAACTCTTTTATATGTATTTTAAATATATGTCATTACATATAAAACTATCCCAGAGGTTCAACATTTTATGATTAATTTAATCCCAGCCTGGCTTACAGAGGTAGTGTCCAAAATAAAAGATGGGATTGCTTTGTGTAAGATACATTTAAAAGCCATTTTTGGTTATCCTAAAATATATGTATGTCTACATAAAGCCTCAGAGGAGTTAACATAGAACCACAGAATATTCTGAGCCAAAAGGGACCCACGAGGATCATCGACTCAACTCTTAAGTGAATGGCCTATATGAGGATCAAACTCACAACCTTGGTCCAGTTATAGCACCATACTTGAACATACTGAGCTAATAGTTTGAGCTGGAAGGGATTGATCCCTGTGGTAGTGATCTAGTCCATTTCCACCCTGCAATAAGCAGGGATGTCCAACCCAAACCATTCAATGATTCTGATATCAGCTTTATCAGATTGCTCAGAGCCAAGCCCAAAACTGACCTGAAATTTTTCCAGGGATGGACACCTCGCTGGGCCACCTGTGCTAGTATTTTGCTACCCTTGTTGTAAAAAATTTCTTCCTTATATGTAGTGTAAATCAACCTTTTTCGTTTTAAACTGTTAACCCTTGTCCTATTGCTACAGGCCCTGCTGAAAAGTTTGTCCCCATCTTTTTTCAAAGCCTTCTTTAAGTACTGAAAGGTTGCAGGAAGCTCTCCCCTGAGCCTTCTGCAGGCTGAACAGCCTCAGCCCTCTCAGCCTTTCTTCACAGATTATTTTGGACACTAGCAGAACATCGGAGTTCAGATCTATTACGTTAGTCTGTTTTGCAATTTCAGTAACGTTGAAAGAAAGCAGTTAATGATGCAGCAATATAAGCTCAACCTGGAGAACTCTCCTGCTTCAACACAGTGGCAGCAGCTCTGCTGATTGATTCTTTGAAGAATAGGGCTATGGTATTTTTCATGCACCCAATAAGAAACATGGCAACATACTTAATTTAGATCTAGTCTCATTAATGCTGGTTGGTTAGACTCCTCCACAGAAAACGTGAGACTTTTCCAGACTGAGGACTTGGCCATTTCACAAAGAGTGAACCCATTCTCTACATCCAGACAAAATTCTCGGAGTGGGGAACCGCTCCTTTGCAAAATCCCTTTTAAAGGCATTACGCTGGAATGTGGTAAGCTAGCTGGTGTTAGCTTACCCCTGCTGCAGGAGAGGACTTACTTTTTCATCCAGCCGTACCTGGGCGCCTACACGTGGTGTGGAAAGGCGATGCCGGTGTCCACGCGCCTGGCGCTGCCTCCGCCGCTCTCCGCTCGGGCCGCGCCGCCCGCGGCTGCTCGTTAGCGCGGCTCGCGGGAGGGGCGCGGGCGCGCGGTGGGACCGTCCGGTGCGCGCAGCCTCGGCGGCCGTGGGGCCGTTTTCTACCCCTGTAAGTCGGCAGAGAAAACCATCCGAGGTAAAACTAAAGCTTTCCTTTGTCTTATAATTCATACTGCAGAATCAGCTGTAAATTTCGCATTAACAGTTTAAAAGGAAATTGTCTTTCAAATGTAGCTGACATTGACGAACAGATTTGTGGTTCGTAGCTTTAATTTGTGTCAGTGTCGCTACAGTCTCGGGCAGGACAGCATGAGATACTGGGTTTTCAGAACAAAACAGCATGAAGTTCCCCCGGTCTCACAATAACATCGCAGAGGACCATCACTGGGGGATTCCTCCGCTTTCAAGATGACTGAGCACGTTTTCATAAACATGGCATTCTCTCTGCTCTGCTTCTTTCTGACCGATGTTACTTCTTTATCATTTTGTGATCTCTTTGAGCATTATCGGGTTTTACTCTGAGAAACTCTGCTCTGACCCAAACTATAGCAGAGCTGTATGGAGGGGACAGAACTGTACCATCTGATGTCATGCTCTTATCTCCTCTGTCTGGCTCCCAGTATGTTTTCTCCTAGGAAAGAATGTCATTGACACAAAGGTGGAGCATACTACAAAGGATATTTTATAACTGACATTTTAGATAGCTAGATGCTTAACACCACTGCTCATTTGCTTTCACAATCTTGATGCATTTCTGCAACAAATCAATTCCGAATAATTGTCCGCAGCTCTGGGAACTATAAGAAAATAATGTACAGTGAATACATGTTTTTTTCCAGATAAATCTTAACAGGAAGTGGAAAAATGAAGCACCACTGGCTTGTGTGTGTTGTGCCTCTTCCTCTTGTGTTAGGCTGCTAGCAGTGGTAGCTACTGTAGTTCCCACAGCAGCTGGTTTGTTTGCCTTCTGTGCAGTTCGAGCCACCTCCTGCAATATTTAGGCAGACATTTAAAAAGAAACTGTGCTGTTGCTGAGGAGGTTGAGGCTGGAAGGCCCTTCCTAGGGAAGGGGAACTGAGGATGTGGAACTTTGCCAGGCTTTGAACTTCAGAGCAGTTTATCTGAGGAGCGAGATCATTCAAGAACTGTGTGTGAGAGAAGGAAATTGAGTTAAGGGTAGCTGTGCTGAATGGAGTGTGGATAGAGCTGCATGTCGCTGAGGAGCAGCTGTGTGCATTTAGGCTCAGGAGCAGCCTTAGGAATACTGGATGAGCATACTGCAAGATTAGGAAAATTTTTAATCAAATTACTTTGCACAAATTCAGGGCATTGGTTTCGCGCTCCATTAAACAAGTGTCCTCAGTATGCTTTGTTCTTTGTTCTACTCTACTCCTTTCCCATTGGACCAAATGGGACTTTCCCATTTCCTCATTTGCCTGCGGAATTTTCTCCTTCAGCTTTTTGAGTCCTGTTTTGGTTTGGTGTTTGTTTGGTGTTTTGTTTTGTTGTGTTGTGGGATTGTGGGTTTTGTGGTTGGTTGATTTGGGTTGGGTTTTCTTTGGTTGTGTGTTTTTGTTATTGTTGTTGTTGTTTTTCCTAATTATAATTTTTTAAAAAAATTACCTGATCAAGTATTGGAACAGGCTGCTCCGGGAAGTAGTGGAATTCTTATCCCTGGATGTGTTCAAAAGGTATGTGGATTTGGCACTAGAGGATATAGTTTAGTGGCGAATACAGCTGTGCTGCATTAACAGTTGGACTCAAATCTATCTCAGAGGTCTTCTCCAAGCTTAATAATTCTATGATTACATTTATTTTTACAGTCTAGATTTTATCCATCATTCCAGCCAAATTCCTGAAAGGTGTTTAGTTCTTCGACCTCTGTGAGGCTATTTATCTTTTATATTTGTTCACTTTTCTCTTGTTTTCTGTGATTGTGTGTTTAGTAATTCCATCCTCCTCCACAGGTCTCTTTGCCCTTCTCCTTCCTATTGCATAGTCTATCTTTTCCTGTCAGTTCCACTTCTCTCCTCCTAAATTCCACTCACAAATTATTCCGTTTCTTCATTCTCCCACTCCAAACACATCAGCACATTCTTCCCTACACGTGAGCAAAGACTTGGGCAACTTTGAGCAAGAAACCTATTCTTTTCAGATCAGCGTCCTTTTTCAGGTAACAACAACAAAATATTTCTCATCTTTATAGACCTGTCTTCTCCCGTTCTTGCTTCAGCAGCGAAATATTATGGCATGGCATGACATGATATATTTCTGTTTTCAGGTTCCACATTCCATGAACTGACCTGCATTATATCTGAAACTTTCCAAATAGCAATGGCCAGACTGTTGCAAGATCCATCTAAACTTCATCCCTCAGAATGGTACACTGCAAACAATATGCAGCGTGCTAGTACAGAGTCCCAGAAATCCAGGTCAGAATGCATGATAGCTGAGAGCTGGAGGCTGGTGGATGAAATAGAAAAGACAACTCAAAAAACCCAAAGTGATGTCAACAAGAAATTGGGTAATCCCATGCGTTCTGCAATGGTCAAGATGTGTTATTTAAGCTATATGTTCAAGAAGGACTTAGCAAATTAGTTGATAATGAATAGGAGTATATGTCAATGCAGTGCTTGCTGATCTCATTGAAAAATCCAAGATATTTTACAAAATATTTTGAGGCAGATTCTTTGTTTCTGTAACAAAACACGCAAAAGGCTATTTTAACCAAACCTCCTGACACGGGGTTGCTAAACTCTTTCCACACAGCCCACAGCACTACAGGCACTCCACTATAGAATAAGTCTATTTTTAGTCATACCTAAGATCTGAGCTAGAGTTCTCTTGCTCATAAAATGGGCCAATATTAAGACAGGTTTGTTATTTTGATTTTACAGAACAGAGACGAGAAGAAATAAAATTCTGGAAGCAAGAATTAGATAACAAGCTGGAAGAGATTGTTCATGAGACAGAGATACTGTTGACTTTCAAGAACAGGCTGGAGAGAGCTTTGGAGGGCTGCAAAGAGCCACTTGTCATTGCCCAGAAGTGTCTCCTGTACAGGTGAGCATTCAAGGAGAGAAAAAAAAAATCTAGTAGTGAACTAATCTGATGAACTAATGAAAAAACTCTGGTAGTGAACCTTTAACAAAAAAGAAAAAAGACTGCAAACTAAAGGCCCATCTCCCTTTGTAGTGGAGTCACAGTCTGATTTAGGTCTTAAAACACTGGGCAAAGTGGAACTTCATCATCTTCTGTTAGATGTAGGCTTTTGAACAATGTGGCTGATGGTTTTTCCTTTTTTCACGTAGGCAGAGGCGAGTTGGGATTGACTTGGTCCATGATGAAGTGGAAAAGGAACTGGTGAAGGAAGCTGAAGTCCTCCGGGGGATTATTGCTTTACTTGGACATACATTGGAACAAACAAATGAGCAAATAAGGTGCAGAGGCAAAGAGCATAATAGAACACTAATTGGATGAAAATTAATACAGCCGTACTACTGAGAAGTTAGTCAGTAGGGTCAGGCTGAGCACAGGTCCTAGGTTATCTTCAATGCTAAACAGTAGCAGGAGGTCAGTCCTAATTCATACGACTCAATCAGTAATGGTGAGAGGTTCTACATATAGGATATGAAGTACTTGCACTTGATCCTTGGTCCTCTCATGATCCAGTCCCATACCTTTAATTTCAACGAGAATTGTACCATCAATTTATAGAAAGGCAGCTTCATACCGTAGATTTTGTGACGTGACAAGTAAGTGTTCATACACGAAGATTTCCGTAACAGCATTTTAATTACCTAATGCACACATGCATGCATATTAAGGACATTTGTGAGTGCTTACACATTGTCTTAGAGTTTGGTTATTTCTTTTCCTAGACAAAACCGTTCAGCAAAATACAACCTGGAAATGGATCTGAAGGACAAATTCACAGCTTTGACGATTGATGATTACTGTGCTAGCTTGACAAACGACACTCCTCATATTATATATGCTGATAATGCAATGAAACTAGAAGGAAAGTAAGTGGTTCTTTAGCTCAAGAAACATATGATAATTATACAGATAATAAAGGCTGTCCCAGTAATGGCAAGATTAGTTTTGTGTAAAACAGGCTTTATATTTTTGCCATCTAATTGTGTCTTTTACTTCTATCACTTTTGTATCTGTGTGATACGTCTGTGAAATAAGCCACAATGATTATGCTCCCAGTGCATATGCAGTTTTTAAAAGTTTTTGAAGCTCACTGTTAGCTAAGGAAGAAGTTCATCAAGTTTAACACAGAATATATTTACTGATCTTAACTTCTTTCCTCTCCCAGGGTGTCCCAGTGGGGAGAATGCTGGACTGGGACATATGAGGCGTAGAGTCAGTTTCTGACTCAAACATTAACCTGTCAAATGTGCCCAAATGGGTTAGTTGGTGTGAAAGGTTTAAATTGAAAAATAGCTACCACAGGAAAATGGGCTGAAAAGAAAAAGCAATGAGAGAAAGCACTGAGAAAGCAAAGTGTGCAAGAGCCTCAGAAAGTCACAGTTGCTATGTGACAACTGGCAAACTTGCAACACCAAGCAGTTGCCTGTTCTTGCTGCCAGGATGTTAGCATGCATCAACAACAGGTCAGGTAACTCAAGACCACACGCAGGGTGGTGCTGTCTGCTATGTGCAAATGACAATAACAACTTTATATAGCCACCCAATAAAAACAAGGAAAGAGCCCTCTGAGGAACTTTCCAAACACCCATCTGCAAGCCACAGATGCACAAAGATGACCCTCTAATTCTAGCGATACAGATGTGGCTGGGCTTCTCAACTATTGTTCCAGGCAAGTACTGTAAGTGTCGTATAGGTGAACTGTGTGAGAGAATAAGTGATTGCATTGTGTAAATAGCTACCTGCTATTAATAGTAACAGCTTTATTATTGAAAGAAGTTCTAAGAAATATTGGTCATTATGTGTGTTTTCTCCCACGATAATTCAATCCTTTGCCAAAGGAAAGAAGAAGAAAATTATAGCAAAGTTGCTCTATGACTCGATCAAATTTGTTTTCATCTGACTCATCAACTTCATTACAAAAAGATTGTCTCAAATAACTTGTCATACAAAATGAGTCGTTCTTTTGTATCAGTAGAACTCCCAGGACGTGGCACTTACTGGGACGTGCAGTCAAAATTACTGCTTTGTTCTTGACTTTGTGGCATAATGACACTTTTATGAAGTCATAAAGGACCTGCTGCTGTATGTTAGTGACCTTTTATTTTGAATCTCTTTTAGCTTTGTTAGCCCTGAGGACTGGATAGATTTCTCAAACATAAATGTTGAAAAGGCTGACAAGCAGCGAAACAATTCTTTGGCACTGAAGGCACTCATTGATAGCATCCTCTCACAGGCAGCAAATGACATGCGCAAGCAATGTGAGATGGTGAATACTGCTTTTAGAAATAGGATAAAGGAAGTCAAGGATGCCAAGCACAATCTGGAGACACTTCTTGCAATGGTAAATCATAGGGGACAGTCAGTAAAAAAGTGAAAACACTGGGCTTGGGTTATCTACCAGTTTTCCCAATCCAGTGGGCTGCACTTACCTGCCACATTTCCTTTTTGTTCCCTCTTCCCTCCTCCATAAAAGTCATCCTAGATTTTTTTTCTCAGCTCTGTGTGCCCTACCACAGAAATGAATTTCTGGAGTTACTCATTCAATCCAAATGTTGCTGTAGCCATCAGTAAAGTCAGGATTTTCCTTGTAATTTTTGGTTGCATGGGGGTCCTATAGCTTTTATGGGATTTTGACATAAGAGCCTGAAAATTTATACAAGCAGGGTCAATGTGCTCAAAATTTGACACATGAAAACTGAGTATTAATATTAAAAATTAATTGCTGAGCATTAATTTCTGGGTTCACCCAGAACACTGTCATCTGCTTTCCAATGAAGGAATCATACTCCTGGCTAAGCTTTGCGAAGTATTGTTTGATGAAATAACAACATAGGGAGTGTTACTGTGATTGTTGCAACCACTAAAGATGACGATTTCACACATTGTAAGAGGCAGTGTGAAGAATTTCGTTGTTGGATTTGTTAAGGTGATGGATGAGACTGCCTCTCAGG
Organism: Anthoscopus minutus; assembly: GCA_013399455.1. NCBI lineage: Eukaryota > Metazoa > Chordata > Aves > Passeriformes > Paridae > Anthoscopus > Anthoscopus minutus. The sequence continues at coordinate 47,488 of VWYI01001470.1, read as the reverse complement.
AGAAGAACATTGCAGCCTTAAAGAAAGCGATCGCTGATAAGGAAGGACCTGTAAAAGTGGCTCAAACCCGCTTGGAAGTGAGAAACCATCGCCCCAATGTGGAACTGTGCTATGACACAGTGCACAGCAGCCTGATGAGTGAAGTTAAGGAGATTACCAAAAACATTCAAAGGCAAGTGGAAATTATGCAAGAGGAAAATCTTGCATATAGTGGTATAGATTACTGGGTTAATTTAATGGGCCAGCAAAACAATGGGTCTCAGCTATTCTCCCCGAAAAGTTGGGAATTACTTTTCACCCAAGGTCAGCACACTTTAAGGGAAGTTAATGGATAGACTTTAAGAGAAGACAGTGTCTCTATGAATCCCTTTCTATCTTTCTTTTTCTTGCTCAGAATTTCTAACCCTTATGAGAAAAATAACCTCTCCATGTATTTTCAACTAATGCCTGCCTCTATTTTCCACATTAGATTAAAGGATGCGTTGGCACAGGCTCAGACAGAGCTGAAAGGCCTGAGTCGCCGACAGCTTTCCTTGGAGGAAGAGATCAAGGTCAAGGAGAATACACTGTACATTGATGAAGTGCTGTGCATGCAAATGAGGGAATCTGTTTACATAAACAATTACTGAAGCCATCATATTGGGAGATTGTGCTGCAAAGAACCAGCTCCTGATGAAATTTTATTGGCAAACTTCCAAATGTATTGGCTTGGCTCAATGCTGTCTAGTTGTGTAATTAAAACAGACCTGGTATTTACTGCTATTTGTTTCACTGCTATCTATGCTCTAAAACATTTGATGAAATCTTCCACTTGGCAATAAAATTCTGGAATAATGAGAAATTCCCCTTCTCCCATGTTTCTTTCATGTGTAAGCAATGATATCTTTTGCCATTGAAAGGTGTGAAAAGGCAAGTGTGTGGAAGCTAGAGCAGGAGTGTCCTTATAAATCACTTATTGGAAAGATGGGCAAGTGGAAGGGATGTCTCTCAGTACTGGCCATGCTATGTTTTGTTTTTATCCTAATATCTTCTGCAAAGAACTAGATAGTATGGCCAGCTTAATAGGATCTAACTGATACGCTAGATAGCGCATCTGTCTGCATCTGAATCGAGAACAAGTCAAGGCTGAATTTGGAAGAATGACGTCCTCGCCCCATGTCTCAGCTTCCTTATTCGTAAAATGAAAACAATGAGATCGGCTTCAATGGTTAAATGTTTGAAGCTCTACAGTGACAAGCGCTGAAAGAAGAGAAGGGTCTTATTTTTATCAGAGATGCCTGTAAGGCTGGAAAAGGGATCACTGCTTCCTTTGGTTCTGGCAAGGAGGAACAAAGCAAGGGCAAGAATAAATAATGCTGGAGACAAAGGAGTCCAGTTCCCAAGTCCAATATTTTAATGGATGGAGTTTAAAATTGTCCCTTGCCTCTCTCATGCTGGAATGATAACTCACTTTCAGAGGCACTGCTGTCAAAATTCAAATCCCTTACTAAAGCCCTCCAAAGGATCTGTTGATGCACATGTCACTGGATGTTCTTCTCTTCCTGTAGTTTACACCATTGGGTAGGTGATGACAAAATAATTAAGTTCTGAGTCAATCAGGTACTTGAATTTCCTGTAAATATCCGCCAACAGCCGCTCCTCCTCAGTGCTGTCATCTTGGGCTGTATAAATCCTGACCTGTATGCAAAACAGCAGTCATGTCTCTCAGATATAGGGACCTCAACCCGTTAAAACTCATGGCAACAAGAAGTATCTGTGACTAATAAGGAATCCAGAATCAAAATTCCTTGAATTTGAATAGAGTCTTGAGGCTTTACTCCCTTCCCACTCCCAGCTGACTGAAAACATCATCTCCTGCCAAAGAATTTTTGGGAGGTGTTAGGAAACATGGGTTAAATAGTGGAAGACTAGCAAAAAGGACTGTAAAAAGGACTGTAAATCACTCAGGTGATCTTGCAGATGGGAATAGCCCTTCTTAAGCCAGTATGAACACCAGCCAGCGACCCCTGGCATAGACCCAGTTTAACAGTGCCTGCATCTCCACTTGTGTGTGTCTGCCTGGGGGTTGCTTTGGGGATGCCTTGGTGAGCAAAGGAAGGGAAATAAATTTACTCTTTGTGTTTTAGCTGTGGTTTTGTGGATATCCCAGCTGTCTGCCTGTGCTGACTCAGGCAGGAAGAGCAAGGTTCCTTTTACCCCCAGAACAGATGCATCCCTGGGATCTGCACACATCTGTGAGGACCTACTGAACTCAGATTGTAACAAAGTAGCATGTCAGCATGGTTTATACCAGCTACAACTGTGGCTTGGCCCCAGTTCAACACAGGCCTCCTGAAGGGTGTGATGTGTTTACATATTTTTGCAGTTTAGTGGGATTCAGTCCACCTTCCTTAGTTTAAGCACAGACATAAGCACTGAGACTGAGAGGTGACTGAGAAACCCTAGAAGTGGGAGGGGGCTTGAACTAGAGGTGATAGAGGGAATGCCAGTCTAGGAAGGGCTTCTGGATTTTTTGGGACTTCATAATAAACTTCTATAGTATCTGTATGTGGCTAAGCAAGTTGGAAAGCCTCATTTCTGTGAATGGTTCCCAAGCTCTTTAGTACTAAGGCATAACATAGAGAAGATAGTTATATTAGCATTTCTGTAAGTGACCTTTGCCCAGGCATGGGGACCTTTGGGTATAGGAGCAAGAATGGGAATTGAGTTTTGAAGCACAAAGACTTACCTTTATGGTAGTCAAAATGCATTTCCTTTCTGCACGGTTTTGTAGCAGCCTCTCCATAAAGCTGACACTTAGAAATGCCCAGACTTTCAGAAATAACAACTTCTTGCATGATAAGATAAGCTGTAGCAGCTCATTGTCCAGCAGCTCATGGTCATTATTCAATTCAAGTGTTAATTTCTTGAAAAAAAAATGAACACTGTTAGTAGTACTAAACAGACTTGTGCGCAGTAACTAGAATTCAACAAATAGTTTTCCAAGTTAACCAACAAAAGTGTGTGTCAGCAGATCAATTTTGTATCTTGACATTAGTGGAGAATCTGTTTTGCACTATGACAACAGTGTATGTGCTATGATAAATCACTGTCCTGCTAAGTTGGGACGATCCCTTGTGTATTTATTAGAAAATGCTGCGCCCACAGTCATACCATGATCTTATCTCACATAATGAAAATTATCCCAGAGGCAAGTATAGAGCCAATGATGCTTTCTAGAAAGCATTACAGGTCTCTGGTGTTTATTGGAAACTCTGCAACAGAAGGACTTACGGAAAGCTGTCAGCAACTATCAGGTGCAAGGCCATGTGTTTCCCTCTGGCATGCAAAGACCTGTTGCTCACTTACGTTGCAAACCTTTGGTGACACATCTCTTGTGACACCAAAGTGCTTTGACACGGGCACTAGTTAATTTAGATGTGTTGTAGGACATCCATGCATTGCCAAAATAGAGGAGCCTGATAGTATTATGGTGGGTTATAACTAGATAAGGATAATTTCATGAACTACAGTATGGGTGAACACTGAAATGACTCACTTATGAAAGCTGCCCTCTGAACAATAAAACTGAAGCAATCAGGAACTTCTCTTATGCAGAAGATTATTTTGTTTAGCTTTGTGATACTGCAGTAGGGTGTCCCTATTGTTTCCCTTACCTGCAGACCATGCCAGTATGCTGGGAGAAGGTTGGTCAGGGTAGGTCTCATTGTCCAGTCTGGGTCACTAAAATAGCAGCTCCGTAGGCTGATGCTCCTAACTGGGATCTCCACTAGCAGGATCCTAGCTAGGTGATCGTGCTTCATTACTCTTTCAAAGAAGAAGTTCACATTCAGTTTTGGGGCTCTCTTGGCCAAATTTGCCCATGACATTCCTGAGACCGCTTGCCCATGAGGGTCATGGATATGACACTTGATATTCAAGGTGCACAGGGAATGAGAGCTATGCTCTCGCAGGATGTCCAGCAGTTCATCAGAGATGCAGTTATAATTGAAAGTCAGGATGGTCAGCCTGTGGAATTTAGACATAGTTTGGTGGAACAAGGCACTGCTGTAGACAGAAAGGTGGAGACTGAAGAAATCCTCAATATTGATTTCAGATATAAAGCTTCTATTTGTCAAGCTGCTCAGAGAATTCAGAAGCTCACAGCCTTCTTCCAAAGTTATTCTTGCTCCTTTTAAGTTAAGATAATCAAGTTGATTGCTCATTCTTTTCAGGAAGGCAGCTAAGTTCTTGATAAACTGAGCCCTAACCACATTTTTCCAGATCAAGCAGTCTAATTCTAGGTACTTGATGCTCAGGGATACTAGGTGGCTATTACACTTACCCAGATGTGAAAGAAGACCTCTCATAATCACTTGAAATTTTTTGATAAAGGGGGTATTGTAAGGATTTGATAACTTGATCTCAAGGTGCTTCAAATACTTGCCAAATTTCTTGGTATACCACAGCGCACTTTGAAACTCCAGTGTGCGTGCCCTTGATGGTTGGCCATAGAATGTGATAGTTCTGCATCTCCAGAGAGATCCAGAGTGCATGGCACAACTCCATTTTTTACAGACCAAAGCAGCCCAAGATCTGTCCCTGTCATCTAACCAATGGAAGACACGCCTCAGACAGACATCAGGTAGATAGGCCCAGGAGCTTTGCTCAGGTTCACCGTCATCTTCCATTGAGAGGACTTCCCTTCTGGGTCTTGAGTCAAACCTACATGCAGAAAGCTGAGGGTAGATTTCTTGCTAATCCCAACATAATAGGCTTCTAAATAAATGGATGAAAGTTTGCTTCTTCACAATCAAAACCAACAACCCTTTGCCTCCATACTCCAGCTGTCAGACTCAAACAAGCTCTTGAGTCTAAACTATAGTCTTATCTAAATCAAAAGAAAAAAAACGAAGAGTGAAGAAGAGTTACAGTATAAGCACAGGACACATCTTTTAACTTTTTGGCCTTCGCCTTAAATCTAGCTAAACAGTGAAATGGTATCAGCTGCTGCTACAGCAGCCACACCCTCTTCAAAAACCTTTGGTTAGCGTCAGCTCCAATTAATTGATCATGGTTTGTGGTCTCATGCCTAGCGTTTAAAAGTACTCAGTTCTTTGGGCTGTATACATTTGAACAGGACCATCAATGCAAAACAAGCACTAATGACTTTTCATAGCCTTCTGGGTTACCATTCCATGACAATTAGTGCCCTGCCTTAGATTAAGGCTGGACAAAAAAGTTGAAATGGATAGAAGAAAAAAAACACAACAGAAGAGGAAAACTTGCAGATCCCCGAAAGTGTTTACAACTACAAAGGCTCAGATATTTCTATTTTAATTTTATAAACAGGCATGAAAACACAGGCTGATAGCACAGTTAAGCTTCAGTCTGCTGTTTGTCTTTTGGCCTACAGTGTCTTATGTCACACAGAATCTCTCTACCTGTACACATACTGTTTTCAATTTGCACCCTTTCTATTCTTAGGGATTCCTATGCCCACTCTTGCAGTTCAAAATGCCAATCCGCATCCCCAGCTATCAAGATAACCCTTAGAAACTGAGCATGTGGTCTTATTACCGCCTGACACTCTTCTCTCTCTCATATTTAGTGCCCTTTGTTTTGCAGAACAAAAAGAGCTCTTTGTTTTGCAGAACTATTAGTCATTTAGGAGGTCTCTAGATTAATGTCCAAAAATCCAAGCCAATTCTTAAACTATGGTGGCTGAAGCCTCAGTTTGCTATTGAGAAGATACTGGTATCTGAAACTTTTGCCATAGAGATTGAGGGTGAGAAGGACACAGGGGAAGAGGTTTAACACTTCAGCTACCTGGATGCCCTGAAGTTAATGGACAGATGAAAGCAGAATAGAATATAGGGCTGCAATACATAGAAACACATCTGTTAATCAAGGATGTTTATTACATTACACTCACCATTATTATTGTGTGAATACAAAGGGGTACAAACACCATCAAGGAACTTTTTCAAAAGCCGAGTTCTTATGAATTTGCAAAAAGTATGTGTATTTATAATCCAGTGGTAAGATTCAAGAGGTATTCTGCAGTGTTACTGGGTTGACTTCCCCATCACTATAAGCTAAGTCTTAGCTAAGGAGGTGTTTCAGCTGTCAGCTCTGAGTTTAACTTGGTAGAGGGAAAACATATAATTGGAAAAAAACAGATGCTGCTACAGTTCTTTCTAGAGCAATTTTTTAAAAGGCAGAATTCATTTAAAAATAAATGAATGCTTTGCATGTCTTGTTTGCCACTCGGATAAGAAAAAAAAAAATCAAAACAAAATCCCCCACCGCTGAACACATATATCCTTTGCCCTCGGCCCTTTTTGCTGCCCGATTTGCTTCCGGATGGTTTACGGTCCCATACGGACAGTTACACTAGCTGTCTTCTCCAGCAAGAGCTGCAGAAGCCCGTGGATAAAAAGCAAACAAACAAAAACCTTCTAAGACTTTGACCGATAATTACCAGAAGTAACAGGAGCTGTGGCTTGGATACCCAAGTGGGCAACCCAGCCTGAGTCCTTTTACTCCTCCAGCGGACGCGGATCTCTGGGCCGAGGTCCGCAAAGGCGCCAGAGCCGCGGGCGGGGCGCAGCGCAGCCCCTGTGGTTGCGCCGCTGGGCCCGGGACATTCCCCTCAGCCCCCGCACGGGCCGCCCCCTCACTCGCGGCTGCTCCGCGCGCGCCGAGCCGGCTAACGGCAGCCGCACGCGCGCGCGCGGGGCCCAGCCAATTGTGGCGGGCGGNCGTCGCCAATCCGGGGGCTCGGAGGGGGCGGCGCGGCGTTCAAACGGCGGCTCAAAGCAGCTGCTGTGGGGAGGTGGTGCCGTCTTGGGTTCCTATCGGCGCACTGAGTGAGTACTGTCCCGAGTCGCGGCTCGCTTTTCCCAAGCGCGTCTCTTTCAGCCTTGGCGGCGCTTTTCGCCCTTGTTTCTACCATCCCGGTGGGCGCAATAACGGCACCGGCTGGGCTTGCCCGGTGCCCCCCTGTCCCATTAGCGCGATGTGGCGGCACGGCGGATCTGCCGCGGCTGTCGACGGGGAGCACATCTAGTGCCAGCAGTGCGGCCAGTGCTGCGGCCAGAGAGGCTCGGGCGAGTTCTGGGGCTGAGCGTGTCCAGGGGCCCGGCCGGGGTCTAGCCCAGACCGCCGTGGCCTTCGGAAGAAATAGACAACCGCGCTGGTCCTGTGCAGCAGCGGCTCTCTCGGGTCATTTCACCTGAATCGTATTTGTTAGCAAGTGGAAATCGAGAACTGAAGGTATACACGTGCATATGTTTAAATTGTCATATATCATATATAGAACTAGAATTTTAGCCCTTCCCACAAAAGTCTTCTGCCAGGAATAATCCTGTCTGTTTCAGGACTTATGTACTGTGAGTGAAGCAGAAGCCTTCAGGTAGCAAGTAGGGCAGGAGATAATAGCAGCGGCATAAACTTGTCTTGCAGTGGAAGGTTGTTTTCATTAAAGAAGGCAAAAACTTGGAATATCAGATCTTGATCTGAGACACAAAAAAAAATGCACTTTTAGAGCATTCTTCCTCTCAAACTGAGTCTTGCAGTGGAATTGCAGCACAAGACTTCTTTGAGAACTTGCACAAACCTTAATAGCTGTAGAAATCAACCCTGTTCTCTTTCAAGACTCCAAGCAAAAGTTTGCACAGCTCTTGTTTTCTTGTTTCAGGCAAGCTAATCCAAATATACTGTGTAACAGTTTCCGTTTCTCTTTTTTTGTGCTGCTTTGTACCATGTTCTGTCTAAGCTTTGCTCTCATTTTGATTGTTTTAGAAATAAAGTTGACCAAGAGCTGGAACAAGATGGCATCTGTGCTCCGAAATGTCAAAGCAACAGTGGCGTTGAGGAAACACCAGCTCCTAGCTGATTTCAATGACAATGAGAGCCCTGTGCCTGACAAATTCAAGAGAAGGGCCTCTCTGAGTTCTCTCAATACCATTCGCATGTCTTTAAGGAAACGGGTACCATTAAAGCGAGTAGAGCTGCATTTTCATAAAACCCCAACTAGGGAAAGTCTGGAACTGAGACAGAGTAGCAAAACTCTTCAGACAATTAAAAGAACAGCAAAATATGCCTTTGGAACAGTGTCCCAGGTATTTTGCCTTTGCAGTGGAACACAGAGTTTAGTTTTTGCTTCAACTCTAGCACTAAGATTTCTGAATTCTGTACTGTGTGCTGTGTTCTAGAGTCCATTCCTACACACTTGCACAGCTTGGTAGTTGTCTCATAGCTACCAACTTTTAAAATCTTTAATATCTTTTCCTAAAGTATAGAAAGGCAAATTATGGATCTGGCAGAACATGGAGGAAGGTGAAAACATTTTATTTTATTATAAAATAAGAGCTTTTCCCTTACTGTATTTAATCACGTATGGCAGAGCAGCCTTCACACAGAGGAAGTTGGGTAGATATTGCCTTCACTTGCAAAGAATTGTTACAGACAAATGTGCAGCACTTTGTATTTTTTGCTTCTGTTTATTCTCTTGTACCCATACCATTTACTAACATATTCTTAATTATAGTTAATTTAAATTTAAACTGACAAAACCTGCTACAAGTAGTAGGGCAGCAGATTCAAGCTTGCACTTTCCTTTCTTGGAGACATCAGATTTTTAAAAGCACGAGTTCTGTGTTGGGGAGCCTAACTTTTTCCAGCATAAGACCAGCAGGAGCTTTGTTTCAATGCCTGCTCTGACACTCTTGACAGCTGCCAAAGGAAGCAAGCAACTCCTACAATGCAAATGAGTATAGAGATTGAGATGCATTCATGTTAGTTGAAACCTGATATGAGAATGGAACCTAGGAATATTCCTAGTCTTTCTGGTTCCAAACCCGAGGCTAATTCAGTTAATTTAGCCTAACATGTCTGGTGCTTCTTTCAGAAAATACAAAAGTCTTGCCAAAGCCCAGTACACTCAGTGGTGACCTTTCCAGCTGAACCCATCAGCAGAAGCTGTGCTATCAGTTCTACCAGACACAGAAGTGCTACGCCTCAAACACCTTGCTACAAGAGCATTACTTCAGCAGCCAGTTCCAAAGGCACTCTGGGTTCTGGCAAAAGGGCCTTGCTTGGGCTAACAAGGGTGTCAGAACATAGAGAATGGAGGGATTTCTCATCCTGGCTTGGTAAAAATGCTGTCTCTCTCCGGAAATCCAGAAGAGCAGCAGCACTGAAGAGCCCTTATTCATCACCTGCTCCTTCCAGCAGAAAGATGTAAGTCCTATTCTTTTCTAATCCTCTTTTTTTTTTTTTTTTTAAATTATGCTGATTAGCGTATCTGGTAAAGTGAAAGTATGAAGTTTTCTGTCTTATTCCCCTGAAGATGTGTGCTGCTCGAATAGTTAAAGTAGTTCCAGCTCCCTCTATAGACAGAGACTGAGCTCTGCATAAAGCTGAAACATAAAAAGTAATTTTTTCCTAGAGACATACCTGAGTTCTTCACTAGTGCCTTTTTGGACAAAAGAAAAAAATGTGCTGTATGTATCACGCTCCTACTTAATTGTAACTTTTCCAAAGCTGCTATTTGTATTGCAAAGATACCAGGAATAGTTCTGCTTATGCTGTGTTCTTTATAGAATGTAGAGCATTCGTGCCTCAAAGAACAAACACAAATTAGATGAAGGGCTGTAAGCTAGGGAAATACTTAATAATGTGCACATAGGTTTTTCTTTTGGTCCAAGTCACAAGAAAGGTTAAAGCTAGAAGTTGAATCCAAACCTTGCCAATCTGAATCCTGTGGCTGAGTTGGAAGATAGCTGGAAGATGAATGGAGACATGAAGTAGTTGAACAATGGAATTAAGAGCATAATTGCCACTGCCCTAAACTTCTCTGGGTAAAGTCTAGAGGTAACAGGAGTGTTACTGCAGGGATGGAGGCTTGAGTAGTGTCACCTAGTCAGCCTGTCTCATTTGATCTTTAGAAATGACCATTCTGTCATTTTGTAGAGAGTTTGACTGCGAGTTGGAACTGATCTCTTCAGGGATTTGCCAATTGAAGCGTATCTCCCAAGCTTTTGATGATGCCATTGTGAAAGAGGAGAGGTAAATACTGCCAAGTGTCCCTCAATTTATGGCACAGATTATCTGCTACCTGAACATAGCCAGTTGCAGGCTACATAGTCCCTGTAACTCAGAATGACGACGAATTGCAGGACTTTTTCAGGTGCAATGTGGTATATCAGTTTTTTCTTCAGATACCCGGGAAGATTGAATCTGCGGTTGGATTTGTAGCTTCTAAAACCTGTCAAATACTTTCCTTGTCTTGTGGAAGTCAGATTTTTAGCAGAAAGAGCCTACCTTTGACCTTGTGTGTAGCTCCCTGACTCTTATCTAAAAGAGGTGCCAATCCAGGCTGGGGGTGGAGGTGGGAAAATTCCAGTGTATTGATACAGTCACTGATGTCTGCACATCTATTAAAAAAATTCTTTTATTAGGTAGCATTATGTTAACAAACAGTCCATGGTACCCAGATGAAGAAGCTTCTTATAGAACACCATGGTTAATCCACAAGATGAAAAGCTGCTGTATTTGTGAAGGTTGTATAATTCTGAATTACACATATTAGAAAAGTAAAAATTAAAGGTCAGAAATCTTGTCACAGGGTTATTCCCTAAACTTCTTCCTCTCTTAGAATGCTTGATGTCAAGCATTCAATAACTAGATGTCAAGCACCTCAAATTCTCTCTACAGAGAGAGTTTAGCATCAAGTGCTTCACCTACAAAGAGGTAAGGGCTTAACATCCCAGATAATTGCAAAAATTTGTACCAATGGGACCATGTCTAGATAACTATAGATTAAAGCTTGTATCAAGTTAATTTTATCATATCCACAGAAAGTTCATTAAATCTCACTCCTAATATTCTCTCATCTGCTAGTGATATGACAGTTTCTCTCATTCGTAACTGAAGATATTAGCAACCAGGTAAAGTAGTGGTTCACTTTTCTTGTCTATGCTTGCATGCATCTGTGGGGAGAAAACCTGCTGTTTAGAGAGAGAAAGGCTTATTATCTCATGCTGCTTTAAGGCAGTATTATGTAGAACCACAGGGTTCTTCCTTCATATTCACTGTGGCTGTCTCTGCTACAGCAGATCATTGTGTGGTTGTAAAACTTCACCTCTAAATTGTGGATTAGTGAGTTCTTGTGGGTTCACAATACGCCTCCTATGCAAACATCAGCTTTTCTCACCCCAGACCAAAAAAGCACCGGTACTAATGTTTTTGTCACTCAAGTTCAGTTCTCCCTGGTTACTAATGATCACAAAGCATGAGATAACCAACCATTACCCTGGGCTGTCCGATTTTACAGCCCATTTTTTCTTTTCTGTCCCTCAAATTTTCATAGCTGTTGAGTCCATTCTATCACAATTAACAGCAGCTCATAACTCTATTGGTGGTGTTTTTAAACACAGCAATTGTACCAAAATCCACGTGACATAAATATCCTCACCCATTATGTTGGAAGTGTTCTTTTTGTTAATGGGAAAGGTACATCATGAAGACTATTATCCCATTTTAGCAAGGAAGATAGGTGCAAGACACTTTGCTTTAACTTTTCAAGCAAAATGAGAGCAGTTTCAAATGCTGGACCGATGCTTTCAGCAGTGATCTGTACTGCTTCCACAATTTGGTCCAGTACTCCTGCATGTATAGATGCAGACAGTGTGCTCTGTTACTGCCTAGTTGCCTACTGGAATAATTGTGAAATGAACTTTTTTGGAGGTGCCTTTAGTTTTGCATGAGACTTTCTGTTCTGGTATCCAGTTGCCATGAATTTTAATGTTAGTGCTCCCTTTTCATTTTTTTCATGATGAAGCAAACCTCGATCTCAAGTGACTGTTTCCAGCTCCATGTATTTTTCTAATGTTCTGCATTTTAATGCATTAGATTATATCACAAGGAATGCTCCTGTTACTAGTTAAAGTATTGCAATACTTAATTTGTGTACTTCCCTTTATGTTCATTGAAGATAACAAAATATTTTTTTGCTAGTGTTTAGAACAGTTACACACTGAAAGTGTACCAGACCTCTTCCTTTCTCCCATCTGATTTACAGCAATTTGTGTGACAATCAATTGATTAACTCCACTTCATGCTGCTAATGGTAGTCCTGTTTTGGTTTTTTTTCTGCAGGCAACAAGCAATATCAAACTCCTACTATCTACTGGCACAAAACTCATGGTCTGTATATCGATCCCTGAAACAGTCTCAAGCAATCAGAAGGCAAGCAAAGAAAATCCATCAAGTGGTTGGTACCTAGACAGAGATGCCTGTAACTATTTTTTCATGTTTCGAAGTTTATGAGCACCTATAAAGGAGAGGGCTGTATAGCACCTGAAAGGCGGAACCCTATACACTAAAATGAGCCATTATACTTTTTTTTTTTTTGATTAAGCAGCTCCGGACTTCCCTTGCTTTCTCTTTTCAAGTAAAAAGAGAATCAAAATGGTACCAACCACAGTGCATTATCTCCCACTGAGATGAGGGAACCACCTTGAAAGTCACTTTCATGGGCAGTAAGTATTTAGAAACTGATGCTGAACTGGCCAGTAAGAATGGCCAAAGCAAGGGCTTATGACAGACTTATGAAGGGCAATCCTAGTGTTTAAACTGGTATCCAGTGGCCATGAGATTTAGCACAAATACTTTCCCCATGTGAAAAAGATTGACCTATTATTTTGCTTAGCTTAGCTTTTTTTGTTATTAGCAAACTAGAAGTTACTCATCATGTTAGCTGGAAATTAATAAAACAGTAGTGGCCTCTTCAAGTTCTAAGCAAAACTACCATTCCAAAGCCACAGGCTTCTGAGAAGTCACTCAAGCCACATTAGGACTTGTACTTCATGGTTTTAAGGATTAGCCTAACTAATCCTTTCTTTGGTAGCTTGATTCCAGATAAATCAGAGCAACTTTATACTGCTGCTTTAGATGGCATCTTGGGAGTTGAGCTAACTATTTATTTTGTGCTGCATCTGTCTTTTAGTTATATACGGAAATTTGTTGCTACAATTAATGTAACCTCTTGCAACTACTGTTATTAGTTAATATCATGGTGGAAGTATTTTGATTATGTATACTTAGCATTTGATACCTGTATTTGGCTTCTAATTACTCTTCTAATTACTAATTAAAACTTCTAATTACTAATTAAAAAATTAAGAAAGTTTAACATTCATTTGACAAACCTTTTTTGGTAGGTCATTCAGTATAACAAAGTTTACTTCAAAAACTAAAGCAAAGATTTCTCAAGTTTTTAGAATTTAAAAGCAGGGCTGTTTTCCATGGTAAACTTTATGCAGGCTTCTCCAGTTATGTTCACTAAAATGAACTTTCATACTAAAGACTGATTTGGGAAAATGCTCTACTTGATAATTTTTAAGATGTGCATGTTCCTAGTATACCTAGTATCAGGTAAAAATATGAAAAGCATTAAGTTATGATTTATATATAAGTATTGATTTTAAACTTGCTCAGATTTTTTTTCTTGTCAAACTAAACCATTTTAAAACACTGAAAGTTACTGAGGCTGAGGCCTGAAAACATGAAAGCAACCCTTCCAGCTTGAAGACTTCTATACTTTTAGATGACTCAGAATTTCAGCTTATGTTATTTTTTGATGTAGTGCTTGTGTGTGTTTTGTGGGGTGGTTTTTAGGGTTTATTAACAAATTTTCTATATGGAAGTATAGAAAAGTATAGTATCTCCAAGTTATTCTTTGCATGTCCTGAAACTACTTCTATAAAGCATCTACAAAGATGTCTCATTAGCAAAACACCGTCTTCTATGGCTTTTGAAAAAAGGAAGGAAGGTTGAAGTTTTTTTAAAAGTTTACTTCTAATCTAAGAATTATTTCAGATCAAACAGCCTTTATTTATAATGTTCCCACAATCTATTTGGACATGTACAATCATCATCCAATATTTATCAAATTACTGGTAAGAAAAATCAGCAACACTGTTTGTTTAAAGGCAAGGAAGTTTTTATTTAAGTGGCTAATCTATTTTAAGATTTTAAAAACCAGCTCACATCAAAATCTATAGCAGTTGTAGAAATCTTACTCCTCATTTCATATTAAGAAATTCATTATTGTACATTTTTTAATCTTTACAAGGCAGCCATAAGAAATAGAAACATTTGTCACCAGATAGAACCTTCTCACTGACAGTATTTAAAAGTATGCACTTAATAAAACTATAGACTGAAAGAACACCTACACTTTCAAGTTTCCTTGTGGGAATTCAGTTGTAAGGGGACTGCCCCTTTTCTTCCCCACAGACAGAAAAACAAGTTATGCATAAAACTTCTGGTTCTGTGAGAGCACTGCCATTCTGGGCTGTATAGCACACATCCAGGAATAACCCTACCTTTCAAACTTGCTATTTGTAAATCGTGTTTCAATGTTGCAATCTCTGGTATGCCATCTCCCAGCACATCACAGTAAACCTGCCTCTCTGTTTTCCCCCTCCCTGATTCTATACATTCAAACAAAAGACAAATGATCTGTCAAATTTATCTTCCCCAACCCCCCAGAATTCCATTCACCTTCAAGGATAGCTTATTGAAAGGAATACAAGTAGAGGGTAAACTGTAATACTCCCTGTCTAGTGGGCTTGACCTAAAATGAGTGAAAGAGCCAACACATTACTTCAATTCCAGAGTCCATGGCAGAGGATACTTGTTGTTCCAGGCCATATTTCTGAAAAACAGATCTTTTCATGCAGAAAAACATGTTATTACTTCCATTTTTTATGGGGGTTCTGAATTTAGGCTCATCTGTAAGAATGTATAGTTACCTTGAGCAACTAAACATCATGGAAGTCTTTATTACCTTGACAAACTCACAATTTCTGCTTAAGCTTTGAACACAGACTATGAGGAATCACTGCTCTTAGAGAAGCTGGAAAGTTTTGTGTTTATAGGCATTCTATGCTGTACTAGCTCCAGATGAGCTTTCTGCATTTCTCCCCTGCATGCCTGACATGAACAAGTCAATGTAGAGATCTTGAGTTCAGATGCCACATCAATCTCCAATCAGAAAAATTATGAAACTGTGGTGCATAACCCTCATCTCTCCATTATCAAGCCAATGAGTTTACCAAAAAGATGCCCATACTCCAACCATCTAGTCCTCTGACAATATACTCACCTTTCTGCAGCCTAGATGACAACAGGGAAAAAAACCTTGGGAAAAACCATACTTGTTCAGTAACAACTGTTGGACCTACAAATTTTAAAGTGTAAAAATACCTACTGGTTTCAGGTATTATTTTAAATGTTTATATTAAAAGCTTTTAGCAAATTTAAAATAGAAGGGGGAAAAAATTTCCCTTTCTAAATTTATTCCATGAAGGACATGATGCTATAGAGCTAAGTACCGAGGCTTTGTTAAATACACCCGTAAGTAGTATCCTGCCTAAAGAAAGACTGCAATGTATAAACAGGACAACTTGTTCACTAGTAATAGCAAACAAAAGCTATTTTGCAGAATTGTGGGCCTTCTGAAAAAAATGTCATTGTCCTGCATAGACCAGGGTGTCTAATTTTTTTTCTCTAGTTTACTGACAGTTCCACTTCTACATAACCAGTGAAATTTTTGGCTGTTTGGAAGTGACTTCCCTAGGTACTAGAGGAAAAAGTGAAGTAATCTGTATAAATTAAGACTAGGTCAATGTAAACAAATAAAAATGACAGGTCTCATGAACCTCAATGAACAAGAATTACCAGTACTTTGTCACTTTTACAGCTAACAAAATTTTATGCTGAATAGATACAAACCATGCCACAGAACTAAACAGGAATACTTTGGTCATGCAAAAATCTATTCCAAGAGCACTAGTGTATGCAAACAAAAATGTTATTCAAAACAAGCAGATGTGGATTAACATCACTATTCAATTCTGCAACCTATATAATGATACCTTGTTCCAAACCTACCTAGCTAGACAACAAAATTGAACAGACAGCCACTGTTGCTGCGTTTTAGCTGGTTTTGTTCTTTTTTTTAATGTATATTGGTTACAAATTTGCTGTGAAAGAACCAAAACTTAAGTGTCTTCCAGTAGCGATACACACATACACAGAGACAAAACCAAAACACCACAGTTGTGAAAGTGTGTTTTCACAATATCTCAAATAACTATCACTGTTAGTAATCACAGCCATTTTTTACAGTAATTTAAAACAGATCCATATCAACAGGACAAAGAAGTAAATGCTTCCAACTGTGTCTTACTTGCACTGTAGCCTTAGCACCCACTGGACTAACAATTTTGTGTTTTACAATTTCATTTATGCTTCCTCCATTCAGCAGATTAAAAAAATGCGCTTTTCTGTTACACACTGGAGGCACTAAACAACTGATGGTGCTGAAACAACTAGTAAGTCTAACGTATGTTCTGTGGGCACACCCACCTGGCTTCTCAGTCCCTTTCCCTTCTGTGTATGCTAAAACACCTTCATATCTGTATAGTTTAAGTGTGTGCTGACTGCACAGAAACTGCAGCAATGAGGATTGCAATCAAGAATAAGATAACTATAGGATCAAACTTACCCTCAGCAAATGGCCTGCCTAGGGGACTGATCTTCCATGAAAAGACAAATAGAACTAAAATCCAACTGTGCAAGCTGAACGCCTGTGAATGACTGGATGCAGTTTCATGCGGACAAAGTGTCTAACTAAAATACCTGTATCACTATTTTGCCAAAGTGCATAGCTGGAGGGTGTGATCACAAGCTAAACCGTTCTAGCCATGAGCAGTCAGTAGTGCTGGAATTATGCAAATGCCTATTTAAGCTCTTGTATATTGTATGAAAACAAAGGGACAATATTTTCAGCTTTATTTTAATACCATGTGTAGAAACTTTGAAATTGTTACTACGCTAAATCATACACATACATGCGTGCACACACACACCCACACACCCCTATTTTACTGCTATTAGCTCCTAATATTCTTAAGGTAAGCCAGCATGGTGACTACTGTAAAGGTGACCCAGCTATTAGCAGAAATGCACACAATCAGAGTCTTCATGACAGGGAACCCTGTAAAATGACATTATGTCTCCAAAAGTAAAAGACAGCCCTTTGTAATTAGAAGATTTTTCTAACCTTGTACTCAGACACTGTTTCCTTCAACACAGTTACAGAATTACAAACAGATCCCTCTTTTGAAAGGAAGTAGACTTTTCTACTACAGCAATTTAAAAGAAAAAAACCAGGTTTTCAAGTCTCTTGGGTGACAGAGGTAGATGGCTAAACCAACAGTAGCTTTTTACAGGAATAGTGATGACTGTCAGGAGACATTCTACACAACACCCAATGCTTAAAAAGAACTTTTTGATCAGTCAATATTTTAGACCCCTCAGCAAACTTAAAATTTTCCTAGTAAGTTCCCCTCTCACAAGCCTTGGACTCCCGTGCCTATTTAAAACTAACAAGCAGGAGTGTACTAACAGTAAAGTCACTAGAAGGAGATGGAGGCTGGTGCACCCATGAAACCTTCCTCCTAGTGCAAAGCAGAGGAGAAGAAATGGACTATGTGATCAGAATTAATACATGCAGTGGGCTGACACAACATGGAATAAATCCTCCAATTTCATGTGTTCAAGAACTATGATACTACTGGGAAAGCATTGTAAATGTAAAGACTGTTTCAATGTAGTTTGCAAACTATCCTTCATTTAGCTTTTGTAGTAACAGAGCACAGAACCCTAGCCCCTTGTAATGTACTTACCTGCTCCCAAAGAATGTTTGCTATCAAACTTTTTACTATCTGTCCTTAATCTTCAGCAGAGATCACCACTTCCCTTAAAGGAAGCATTAAGGAAAAAAACAAAACAAAACAACAAAACCAACTACTGATGTGCCAGAGATATTTCAGGAAGTTTGAATGAGGTAACTGACAACCTTGCCAAATAAGCCTGAAAATATAAATTAAAGATCTCCACTTATAAGCTATTTTTCTGCCTCTTAAGGCAAAAGCTACACTCTACTGAAACTTCAGCCCACTGAAACTTAAGTATTAAGAGGGAGTACAAACTTTACTTCTGCACTGTCTTAATAGTTTTCCGTTGCATTTCTTGTTTTACATGTTAACTTGTTAACTTTCAAAATAATTAACCAACTTGGTGAAAGACTCTTTCTGGTCTAGCAAAACCTGAAAGGGGGATGGAGAGGCACAATATCGTTTCCACCCCAATTCCCTGAAATAAAAATCAACAAACCTGAGAAAGGAATGTCCTTTAGACTTCAAGCTTTCTCAGTGTCAATAGTATGCCTTTAACTCTAAAAAAAGGGGGGTTTACATGCACTTGTAACTTCATTGCAGGCTTTAAAACATGTGTCAGATCTGTCATTAAAGTTCTCTTGATGAATTTCAATGGAAGTATCTGCATGAAGAATCTGCAAACTGCTACTGTGTTAAAGTAACTATAATGCCTTAGAAACACTACTACTTTGGGAAAACATCACACATTTTACTTCTAGTAAGTCCATTCAGAGATCAGAGAGAAATTTAAATAAGTAGAAAAATGTCTATTTGGCACCTGTATTTTCCCATGTCCACTCTTTGAACTTCAAATTCTATAATTCTGAATGCTACAGATTGTCGTAATACAGCAGTTGCTGTGAAGCATGAGAAGGTAAACAAGTTATCAATTTACTTAATTACATTTTTTTCCCTCCAGTGTAAAGAATCTAGTTAGAATAATTACAAAAGTAATTGCTCTGAAGTTTGCAGATCCCTTAGTAAAACGGTTTCTTTTGACGCGCCCTCAGGATCTGACTCTTGGACTGAGATCATCAGAGCCCATCTTCTTTGGCGTAGTCCACACATTTTTGCACAGTCACCAAGTTCCACAATGTGATCTTTGTACAGTTGCACACTACTTTGTTTACAACAACACTAATTGTGTTCAAACTGTGGCAGACACATTTACTTTTAACACTAAATTTTTATGTTTGGTTCACAAGTGAATTTCTCTCATTTATTTGTCCAGCACCTCACACAAACATGAGTGCCCATGTTGGGGTCTATTTACCAATACTGCAGGCTGAAAGGAAACCTTGGGTTTAAGGCACCCAGAAAGCATCTTGTTGTACAAGTCCTAACCACCTGTTATTGTAGCTCCCACTGCTGCTTCCCTTCATCACTTTTATTGAAAAGTGAAGTGGAAACAGACATGACTACTTAATGTTTAAAGTGTAAACCTCCTCTGTAACCTATGGGACCTATCCTTTATATTGTTTTGGGTGCAGCTAATTAACTGATAGCACAATCCTTCCAAGTAAACTCTTATTGCACATATTGTATCAGTTAAAAAAACCCAAACCTGTTGCTACGATGATAAACTTCTGATAGTTTTAGATTGTTTTAAACTTCCCCAATAAGCATGATAAGAGGAAGAGACTGGAAGTACCCCACTTGGTGAAGAAGGCATATTTCAGAACAGGGAAGACTCCAAGGTACAAATTCCTGTTTACTTCAATTAGTGTGGAGCTGCCTAAACACTATCTTTGAGGCATGCCTGCAAGTTTAATGGGGTGCACCCAAGATCTACATTCCCAATCCTTCTAGGGAATAGATTCAAATTTGTGAACTCCACCTCGAACCCAAGCAATGGAAGGCAAATGCCTGTCATGATCTTTGTCTGATTCAGGCTGGCTCTGAGCACGCTCTGGCTTGGGGTTCAAAGAAGGCGGGTCAGGTTGCTGTACAGACATAGTCCTGCGGAGGTGGTTTCTCTTGCGCAAAAACTCAGGTTGTGAGTGGAGGCCAAAGCTGCCTTTTCTCAAGATCATCCGAGAGTTGTTCTTTTTGGGTCGTGAATGAAGACTGAACTCCAGTGAGGCCAAGTGGGCTGCATAACCTTCACTGAGGAACTGAAATAGGAAGAAAAGAAAGGGAGTGACAAATTACTGCTGCCTTGACCTACGAGCGCTATGAGGAATTAAGTTTTGATCACTGGCATCCCAGTTAGACACCTACAGAGTACTAATACTCCTCTCCCCTCACTTTTGTTTCAGGTGATCCATTCTATTTTGTCATTCAGAAATATGGAATGCATGCAATTGTAGATACAACCTGCAACCACTTGATTCTCTTTACTATTCACCCTTCCAGAAAATGTCTCATCTCTTAACCCAAACTGCCTTTCTTCAAAATACTGTTGCAGCTTTGTGTATGTGTGAGTTTGCACAGACATTCACTTGCATGCCACTTCCTCATCTTCCGTAGGACTTGAATAGCAAGAGTTACTCACTTGGCACTGTGCCTGGTATTTCTTTGTCGATCGTCCAACTATGTAGATCTGGGATGGTGACAGAGCCAAGACACTGTACACAGAAATATCCTTCATGGAACCATATGCAGCGCAGATTTTGATGTGGCACTGAAACAAACATTACTTCCAAAGTGAATGTGCTATTGAACACCAAGCAACTACAAGGCTGGCACTTGATTTGCAATAAAGCAGCAAATGAGTTCACTTTTAACAATTTCCATCTGCAAACCAGAGAAAGCTAAATCTTTAGCTTTAAAGAAAGGCACAGAAAGCTGCCTATATGTGAGCAAGAACTACAGCTATGTGCACAGGAAAGAACAAGCAGTTAAATTTGCATATTTGTCATGACTGGAGGTCCCTTTGGATGTTTATCAGCTTTCCTTGCTCTTTAAAAAGTGAGAAGAGAAATGAGGAATGGCAAAAAGACTTTGTGACGTTCAGTAGGACTTACTGTTCTGAAAGAATGGAGATCTCTACTGAATGACATTCTCTGAAAAGAGGTTTTAAGGCTATAAATAGGTTTCTAGTACCTCTTGCATGAGATTCCGGAGAAAAATGGTCTTTTGTCGCAATGGGTCATGAACAAGTCCATCTGAGAAGAAGATCATCCCTTGTGGGAAATTGTGTTGGGACAGCCATGAAACCACACGCTGTTTTTGCATATCTGGACGGCCTGTGATGTAGATAATTAGATATCCCAGGTCTTGCCAGTGCCTGTCAGAAGAAGCAATTAAATTATGTAAGTGCAGAAAGAGAAACAACACTCACAGGTCAGGTGACTCTTTCCTCAAACCACTTAGAAATCAGATGTTATCCTTCAACAAGTAGAAAGGAGCATGCCTAAGCTGCTGCTCCTCCAGTCAAGAAACTAAGTAATAATGTCTACACCTTGGGGAAGATGGAGGAAAGCAATAGACATTCTATACAAAATACTATCTAAAATATGAGAGCCATTTAAAAATATACTTAAACCTTGCAACACCTCAGGTACTGCTACTTTTGAAATCTTTAATGAGATTTCCTGCCATGTCATAAGGAATGGAAACCCTTGAAAACAGATATTTCTAAATTCCCATGCAAATTCCAAAATGAGAACTCTTCCCATCCAGTGCAACATTTACAGACCTGAAAGAATGGATTAAAAGGCTTTTTAATTTTTCATCCAAAAACCATTCTCACATTCCTTTTTGAAGTATGAATATGTCCTTTTTTTAAACTAGTGAAACACAAAATACACATAGAATCATTATTAATTCACTTCAAGATCATATTCCCAAGAAGCAACTTTTTATCTTTAGAGAACTTGAACTACAAATTTCAATGTAATCCACAGCATTCTAGTATTACTCTGAAATTGAGGCAGATGTGCTGTGCAAGAAAATATAGACGTATCTGCAGAGAATCTGTGCCCTTAGGAAATTGCTGTCTGTTTAGTATAACAACTCTTTTTCTTCCTACTGCATTCAAGCAGAAAGTCAGAGATTTGAAATGTGTAAATCTCATTTACCTGACAACATCAACAGCCCCCGCTCGGACTTTGGGGTCACTTCCCATAATTGAAACACTTGCTGCAAAGGAACCATCAATGCTGAATACAACACATTCCATTCCTCGGGGCAATACAGTCAGGTAACTTGCAGCACTGCTCTGGTCCCCTCTGGAGAGTCAAAGCAATAAATGAATTTAAAAAACAAAATGTCAGGATGTATTTTCTGCATGTTCTAATGAAGATGTGAAATTAGTTCTGTCTGGATCTACAGCTTTAAAACTGTCAAAGATGGCTTCTGATTTCAGTCTTAGGTGGGACAACTGAAACCTACACTGATGCCTTAAGTTTTAGCTTTCATATTTTTCAGATTCTGCACTACCTAGGTGTGTAGTTTTGAGCTTCATATGAAATGTTAGTGAGCTCTCTTCACAGAGTAGGCAGACAGAACAATTCCTTTTCTAGCTCAATACCAAGGACAATCATCAAAAGTTTCAGGCCCAAAAGCATAAACTATGGTGGACTGAAGAGAGAAAAAAAGAATGATAGGACTTCATAACCCGAAGCTGGAATTGAACAATTAACCCTGACATGCAGATGGACCAAAACTTATAAAAGCGTGAAACTCTGTGACTGATCATCTATTTTGTGACCATTTTGGATCCATCTTGGGTGTAGCCCTGGCCAGGCTCCTGTACTGCTTAAGGTGCATCCTTTAAGGCCTTTCCATAAATACGTACTTTATTCTTAACTCTGTCTAGCCTCTGTTCTAGATCAGCCGTCTCAAAGCATCAACACTTTTAGAAAATAGTTTTCCAAAGAGAAATTTGGAAGCTTATGTTAAGAAACTGCACACATACAAATAACTAAAAGAATTAGGAAAAAACCCTGTGAACTAGCTTGAAGTACTCAAAACTACTACTCAAACTTTCTCCATAAGCTTAACAGTTGGTAATATGACACTCTATCCTTGCAAATTACAATGGAAATGCCAGCTGAGAAAAGTAGAAAACAACAACAAAAGCAATAAACCAACCAACCAACCAATCAACCAAAACAAACCAAAAAACAGTCTTCTTGTGGAAAGACATGTGAAAAACATATCCTTATGATGTATTTCAACAAGAGAATTGGATGTTAAAAAAAGGACAAATGACAAGGAAATTCAAAGCATTTCCCACCCCACCACTTCATGTTCCCTAAAACCTTTAATGTAAATACCACATTTATGTCTGGTCATGAAAATTCTTAAAATATGTGCTCACAGCCTAATGAACAAAGGACAATTTATTCTGTTCCTCTTTGAAACTTACTCCTGCACTCTAAAGCTTCATTTTTTAATAAAATTTTATTGGCATATCAGTAACTAGTTTCTTGAATTGATTGCCTTTTTTATTAAAATGAGGTAAAACATTTTCTCCTTCTCAAGGAGCACTACACAGGGTCGTAAGCTGACTTTGAACTTTGTTAACTGGTGGATAACAACACATTCTGTTTCATCCTCATTGGTTTAATCTCCCAAGTGAGGATTCAAATGAAGTTTTTACTCAGTTGTGAAGTTCCTTCCTGATCACAACAACCCATCACAGCTTTATTTCCAGCTTGGAGTTATTACCTGACCACCATTTTGATGGGATACACACCAACTCTTAGTCTCTTCTGTTCAGGTATATTGTAGGATATTCGTCCACTGCTGTTGGATATCTCTGTGTCAAAATACACCCACCTACCAGAAGATGGCTCAGTCATAATGAAGATATCCACCTGCAAAACCAATGAAACAGTAATCTAGTGTAATAGTCAACAAAACACCCCCTATTTATAAGGCTTGCCAAGCCTAGATAACACTAGTGTTTCCAACCACAGCTAGTAGCAAAAGTTTACAAGGAAGTTTGAAGGAACTTCATGATTCAGTAAGAACTTCAAAGAGTCCTCTCAATAAGCAAATGTTTCCTAACATACATGACAAGGGTTTACTGCCTTCATAATTTATTGTCTTCATAATTTGAAACCCTGATTTTAGCACGGCACATGTCAAACATAGGTTTGGAGGTCAGAAATTTGGGGGGAACCCTAAACTAGGAAAAAGATAATTTTATCTTGCATAACTATATTACCTTTTCCCACACTAAACTTACAAAATTTCATCCAGTTATTGAGACGAAATCTTTCTCAAATCATAACCTTGCAGACAACCAAAACACTTCAAATTATCAAAAGATTTAATCAATGTGATTTTCTTCAACTGAAATATTTAATCAAAATCAGCATAAAAGATAATAAATACTTTGCTGGACCTGAAACAGGCCAAGTGAAGCCTCCATGCTTCAGTTTTGCCCACAGCTCAGCAGCATTGCCCTCTTAATTTGTACAGAAACTCTTACAACCTCAGTGATTATGAAAAAATGTGTTAACTTGATGCTTGGCTTTATTAGCTGTAAGCCTGGCTTCTGCAGTCAGCTTTAGGAAAAAGTTTCAATTGTGTCACATTATTACTAATTTCTAAAACTAATCTTTACTTGCCCACATGTAAGATACAGCAGCCACCTACCCTCTAAAATGCCTATTCTTTTATTTAGCTATTTTACCTAGGTAAGATGATACATTATTTGCTTTCAGTGCTTTGTCAACTACTATAAAATTCTTTTTCCTTCTTCCCTGGAAAGTTAATTGTCTCTAGCAGGTGGTACAGCTGGATGGGAGGTTCAGGAACCACTGGACAGTACACTCACCACTAACCAAAACAGATAGCCATAATCAGATAAGAGAGATGAGAGTTCAGGAAAAGGTCAGCTATCAGGAAGGCCCACTTTACAGCATATTTTTGCTGAAGTAGTAGGGGTTCCCCTCACCATAAAGCTTTCTATAACTGTGTGCTAGATTCAGTAACTGTTTCTAGTAAAAATAAGAGAATTTATTACTTGGGCTTCACCTTTTCACCTGTTAAAGCCACCATGTCCAGAGGTCCATACATAAAGCGCCCAACTAGTACCTGAGGACCATCTTCTGCTGCAATGACATCATTAGCTCGGTGATTAGCAGTCACATTCTGAAATAAGAGCAGAAGATGGGAAAAGTATTGGGCTTTTTTGTCACAAGGCTGCTGTCTCTATTTTGTTATGAACAGTGACACAGAAACACAGTTCTGGACAGTATGTCTGAGGTACATCAAGTACACTGCATTCCCATTTCAGCTGGAGTCTGATTTCCACCGATGGTGGGCTCCTGAACAGACTCTCTAGAGAGAGTGCTCATGATGATCAAATGAGAGAGAACATTAAAGTGAAAGCCAATTCTTTTTCACTTCAAGTGGTGCCATAGAGCCACATCATTAAGTGCAGGGCACATGCAGTTTAAGTGACATTACTAACTGACTTAGCACCTGAAGAAAGGAGGAAATATTTTTGCTTTGCTTACGGATTTGCCCAGCATAAAAGAAACCACTTTGCATAATGGAAACTTAGGGCTTGTCTGTTATTTAAAGAAAGAAATATACTTTCTCCCAACATGAAGTGACAAACCAAGACAAAATTGCTCATATTCCCTAGCCATTATCTGCCTGCCTCTGGATTAAGTTAACAGTTTTCAGCTCTTTAGTGATATTCAGTTATGTAAATTCTTACTTGGGGAGATCAAACTCCATTTCAATTTATTCCAAATCCACCTTCCATAGCTGCCATATTATTCAGAATTAAACTTACTCTCAATTTGACATGTGTCCTTTTGCGTAGCCACTTTTCTCGTGGATTGGATGGACTTAGTGTTTCTGGATCCAGGCTATCGTTTTCCTTGAAATTTACATTTTCATACCTCATCACCTGAAATTATATTAATATTTTAGTAAATAGTGTGAGGCCTGTGGAGTCCTGGTACTTGGCAAAGAAAGGTATGTTACACTGCTGCCCCAGTTGAGTAACACTGCAGAGCCAAAAGCACAATGGAAGTAGAGAGACATAAAGCCATATGTTCACATTAACTACAGACAAAGAAACTGCTCTTATTCTGTTGGCCAACACTTAATCTCAAGTACTTATTGAACAGCTTTTTCATTCACAACAGAGCCTGCACATTCCTCCAGAGAAAATGGTGAAAACATTAGATGGTATCAAGTGACAGTCACATTGTCTTGATTATGCTCTGCAAAGTCAGTAAAGCAGCTTAAAACCACAGAAGCATTTTTTAATGTCTTTTATGTGGCAGACGTCAGACTCTTGACTTCATCTGTATTGATGTTTTACACATCTACTCAGACAGAAAGTTTCTTATCCCCTTTGGTTATTATCTTATCCCCACTGCACTAGGTGATAGGCAGGGACCCACTAAAGTCCAGCTTGTGAACATGCAGAACCCTATTATGTCATGCATATTCTTACAAATTAAATATCATACACTTACCAAGAAACTTGCATGTCCAACTCAGATTTCAGGACACAACCCACAGAATTCAGAATCTGGGCGTGGGTTATGCCACACCTCAATTGAAACCAAAAGCCCTGTCTCATTGAAATCTGTGGGTTGTACCTGCAATCACAAACAGCTATTTTGAATGACAAATAGATTAGCAAATTTTTCAAGCCGAACAGCTGGTTTTCTGCGCTGAAGTTTTACCTCTTGGTGCCCTTGCTAGAAGAGTGATCTAGAACCATTTTTAAAGATGTCTTATAAGAAGTCCCTTGAGTAAAATCACGCTGCAATCATAGTCAGCAAAGCAGCTGGCTCGCAACAAATCACAGTACTGTTGAGAAGTAATCATGGTTTTCAACAAACTGGCAAAAATTCCATTCACTAGAATTGCCTACACAATGTGTAGGCAATGTGTGCACCCAGAGGGCGTTCAGGAGCCATTAGTCTCAATCTTAACCCCTAACAAGGGCAGAAGGTCCAGACTGTACTGGAACTAACCAGTTCTTTATGTAGTGCTGTAAGCTCACATATTGCTTTACAGATGTGTTCTAAATGCTTGAAAGGCTTATTAAATACTAAAAGCTGCAATGCAAATACAGGTCTACGAAAGTCTCCTATAAAAGAGAGGCTTGACTTTTTTACAGAAGCAGTACTTTCAAACTGGTTTAATATCAGATGCATGCTAGTAATTTGATACTTGATCGGGAGATATATTATTATGTACGGCTGGAAGATAGTGTGTTCCTTCAAAAACAGGACAAAATTAATATAAAATACAGGGTTAGAATGATCTAAGGCACGGGAGGAGTGAGGTATGATAAAGGTGCAATATTACCAGTCATAAAGTCAGCAGTGATAATGGTGGGCTCACTGTCCCCTTCATCTCTCAAAAAAATCCAGCCCGGTCACTTCTATGTGGATTTGTATGTGATGCATACAGTTAGCCATCTAACCGACCTAAAGCTTAAAAGACTGACCCTTGGAAAATGCAACTAACAATGACAAGACTATCTGTTACTGATAGAAAAAAATAAAAGAAAATCAATTACCTGTCTTAAGATGAAGGCCACAACATCTGTTGATTCCCAGTAGCTGGCATGAAAGAGATGTGGCAGGGCCACTGTTGGAAAGGCTGTCAGCACATCTGGACAATATAAGGCATAATCTATTCGTTTTGTTCCCCACCACTTCGCAGTAACTACAAAAAATGAAACAAAATAGGATGACATTTCTATATCAATAAATTTCTTCCTGTCTTTATTTTTAAGCTAGATGATGGAATTAAGTCTTCTGCTTTCTTAATCTTGATATTTTGAGTCTCTTAAACGTATCTATCATTCATGAAAGTACTGTTTATACTGAGTGCATCATCACTTAACTGCCTGCCATCTAAATAATTCTGTGTCCATGTTTTGGGAAGCAGAAAATACCTCACTATGATCTCCTCTACTTTCTGGTCCACGGAAAATGTACAGTGAAAGACTAGTACTTTTGTGATCATGTTATAAGGTAAGAATTAAAAATGCCTCCCAAACAGTGAAGCAAATATTGAGATGGATGGATGGATGGATGGACGGATGGACAGATGGATGGATGGACACACACACATAGGACTATGGTCCATAGCAGGACAATATAATGATTTATAGCACTTTGAATTATGAGTAACAAATCTTATCTACCTATACTACTTCACGCCTGGAACATGAGTTAGTACACAACTCTTGCGGCTATTTATAAGCGGCACCTTAGTATAAACTATGACTTCTTTTCTATTACTATATCTAATTACAAAGAGAAAAGGAAGATAATTCGCGTTATGTAAAATTGAAACGTGGGCTATTCTCATTCTTCACAAATTCCAAGCAGATATCTTTTCATAATCAATTTTTTCACAGAAACAATGTGAAGGGAAAGGCTGTTGCCATATTCAATAGCACATGGCACCAGGCTTCACTCACTGTTGGTGAGGCATGCTGATGGCAAACTTTCAGTTGACCCAGAATTTTCACTGTTTGTGCTGCCCAAGCTCAACTTTCTTGTTTTCCCCTGTGGTTGATCAGATGCATTTGGAGATCCCGGACTCTCCTGAGAGAAATGTATATTCAAAGAGCTATTCTCAAGGAACAGACCGCTGTGATTGTGGAGAGCATCTCCTGCAGGTCACAAAAATGAAAATAACATTTGTAAAAAAAGGATGCACAGCATGGTTTTGAAACTAGTGTTTGTGTGTTTATCTTTTTGTTTATTTATTCATTTATTTTTAAATACAGGGCTAATGAGCATTTTCCTGAATAAAATCATATTTAATGCCCATGGATGAAACTTCCTCTTTCCAAGTGAGAGTAGCACAACACAGCTAGACCATATGGAGAAAGCACACACCGTACTGCCACGAACGTGCTATGGCAGCTAGGTGCTTTTGGCCAGGATACTCCAAACTGGGTAGTGATGCTGGAAAGCTGTTTTACTTCACACTCAACCCTACTCATTTTAAAGTCATTTTCTGAGAATAACTACACTGCTCTGGGAGTCTATGATACTTCTCTGGTCCTCTTTCTGACATAAGCAAAATGTCATTTTTGGTGTAATGTGACAAGTCAATGATACTTCATGCCTACATGATTTTTACCTTATTTTATATAAAGTCAAAATACCACAATTCCTTCTACCTTTCTCATCCACCCCTTCCTCTTTCTTTCCCAGAAATCAGTCTATTTCTGGATTCAAATCTTTATTACTAACATAACTATTGTTTAGTAACTCACCTAGGAGAAGAGCAATCAAGACTGCTCAGTGGTCTGATTGTCCTAGCAGATATCTACAACAAACCAACCACAAGTGACCAGAAGAAACAACATGTGAAGATCTAGGTAAAGGTCAGCTAATTGTAAAAATAAATTGTTTAAAATGATAGCCAAAGACACAGAATTTTCTAAGTGACACTTCAACTAGAAAAGTGGTATTGCCCTCCAGCTCCTCTTTGACACACCTAGTATCACAAACCTCATGCATAAGAATAATTTTTTTTAGTAATCTTCTTTGGTTCCACACTTGCTAAGTATGTTTGTACTGACTCAGTCACAGATTACTTGTTTTTAGTATACTAGCACATTGCTATTTCAAACTCTCTTGAGTTGTGTAAGAAGAGAACACTTAAGAGAACAATAGGCAATGAGAGCTATGAAAACAGGCACTGTACCTAACTGGTGAGATCTTCCATCCCCTAGTGGGTATCTCTGGTACCGTGGGACACTGAATGGAGGAAGAAGATGGAATTTTTTCTCCAACAATGGCTCAAGTCTGCAGGCAGAGGGGTCAGCAGAGTGAAAGAAGCTGTACACTTGGCTGCAGGCTGGTCGGACCTGGCATACTTGGATAAGAATGAGACAGAGAAAGACAGGTCAGAATTGCTGCTTTACAAAATTTTCAAGGAGTCTGTACAGAAACATAGTTAATACGGTCTTCTGCAACCTCCAGATGAGCACACATCTGGCCAAAAGAAATTTAACTGAATTGTTTCCTATTTTGTATGTAAAGAACACTTTACTGCACAGGAGTTTACAGAGACATCACAATCTGAGATGCAGACACATAGGAAATGTGAAGAGCAGCAGAAGAAAATCAAATGGAAACAAGGAAAAAGAAGTTTAAAATCTTGTAAATTTATTATTGAGTATTATAGCTGTGATGCTCAGCACTTCAAATATTTACCAGCAAAATGTTCTGATGGGCTTGTGACATCCAGACGACTTAAACCCAGGGCACAGCAGAACCTTCCCTTTTATTATAAAAACTGATTCTAACAAAACAAATAAATAAACACATCTGAATTTTACTTATCACACTTTCAGGCAACTTTCTACCTTTCATTCCAATAAAGACAGCACCTGACTCTTCTCAACTAATTTCCAACGGTCTGCATGACAGGTTTCAATTTGCCTGTTTTCCTCTCAACTGTGTCACAATTATCACTTTTAAATCAGACTCTTTTATCGTATGCACCTCTAAAGACTAATTATGCTTCAAGAAGACACTGCTCACCTTAGAATGTTTTTGAAATACCATCAGTTGAGCTGCTCTCAAAGCATACCCCTTTGCAGGATACCAGAGGAAGGATGCAAGTGAGAGCTAATTTGAAGAAAACAGTTTAAAATACTAGTAATCAACATGAAATTTTCCTGTTTAAGTGTCTGGAGGCTAGCCGAGCAGAGACTGGGGAAAGGACTACTGGCTAGGAAAAAAAGCCCCTTGGAGATCTGAATTGTTGTCTCTTCTCATTATTGCAACAGATTTTCTCCCTCACCTGATAAATGAAGGCATCATTTCCTATAAAGATGCTGTACCATGCAGAGAAAAAAAGCATGTACTGAATAATGAAAAGAAAAGTAAGCTTTTAACTGAAAAACTTGAAAAAACCAGATGCTTTAGGAATAAAACTAAACAAATCCTCTCTGTGTCTGATCACTAGGCTCTGTTACTATAGAGGAAGAATGGCTCAAATGCAACATACCTGAGAGTGAAATCCACCCATGAAGCCAGACATGAACGAGAGCTAATTCTGAACCAATCACAGATGTTATTTTTTCAAGGACTGATCCTTGGCAAAGTGTAAGCTTCATGATATATGACATGGAATACATGATTAACAGCAGAACGTAAGACACGCTTTTGTAAGTGAGCAGTGACAGCCCTGGAACAACCCTTATTTCCTCAGTACCTACCTACATTAATGTTCCCATCTCTTAAAGGAAGAAACTTACCTTACTCCCTGACTTTAACTAGGCTCCTTTATTTACCTCCTTTTTTTGTGAGCATCTTTATTTACAAAGGTCATTATGCATCCTGCATTTTAACTCCAAGAAGAGCTTACCATCCAGACCAGGCAGAACAGTTCTCCGCATGGCCAGCACCAAACCAAGAGGTGATCCAAAAAGGAAGAAATCAGACACCTCAAATTCAAATCGGCCCAGATTTACTTCTGAGAGACTGGAATCCACAGAAGGAAGGTCTGCACCATCTTTCAACACGCTCGAGTGTATGCTGAACAAAGAAAATACTGAATCAAAAATAATAAAGAGGGCATTCAGAAAAAAAGAACATTCCTGAAACAGGATGCTTAGAAAGCTCTAGCACTGTCATTTAGATCCAAGCAGTACACCTTAAAACTGTAAAATTATATTGCAGTATAGAAGCCATGATTTTCACTGTGGCTATTCAGTAAATTTACTACCTTCAATGTGCAAGAGTTTCCTGCAATTATTCTACAGAACACTTGGTAAAGTTTAGCAAGGACCATGAATATTCAAGTTTACTGTTTTAAATTTAACACAGTATTTCTCCTACAAATAACCTAAAGGTGACTGATCAAAAATCTTCATGTTTTCAGTTGCAGACAAGAGAGAAACAATCATTCTGTCTCAGAGGGAAAACATTCTACAACACATTGATATCCAGAAAATGCAATGTTTTTTTCAAAGTGAATGCAGAACAGTCAACAGAAACAAAGCAAAGGACATTCACTCAGTGCAAGACTATAGAATTACTTTAATCTGCTACTAAGAAAAATGCCAGACTTTAAATAAAGCACAGTACTAAGTCTGCCCTATACTCAACTCCAGCAGAACTGAAACTTCAACACACAGTAAGACTTCCTCCTCTGCATCACTCACAGTGAAATAAAGGAAATACGATGATAGATAAGCAAAAGCCTGAATAATTCAGGTAAGTAAAAGACCAAATAGCTTAGAACCAGTAAGAACAATGAGACAAAGGGAACGCTTATGTTCCAATCCCATGTATTTCAAAGGTTTTTTAAGATAAAGGAAAACTAAGTAACTTTCCCCTCCAATCCCCTCCTCGTTTATGTCAAATGTTTATGCAGGGATTTTTTTTGTTATTTTAAAACTGATCTGAATCTCCCACAGACCAATGGGAGCACCCAAAGCAATTATCTCACCAGATAATAAAAAAAAGCCCTGAAAGTGAAGTCAGAGGGATAATTAGAAAGAAATAAGTAACAGAAATTTGCAATTATAAGTATTCATATTCATTGAGTGGGCTGTACTGAAGAAACAGAACTTTTTGCATTCATTTTTGCATGTTCAAAACCCTCACAACTGAATAAAGACTAAATAAAAAACTCTCCAGATATAAGTATGCTCATACTAGACCCACTAAATCTATAGTTTTCTCTGAGGAATACGCAAGAACTTTAAGCAAAGCTTCAGAAATATACCACAAACAATAGCAATGCCTCTGTGCTCTAGGTGCTAACAGGCTCCTTTCAATGGCAAGCCCATTTCTTTTACTCAGTCATCGACCACTGGTTACCTGGACAGGAAGGCATGATGCTGGGTTATGGTATCACATTCATAAGTGGATGAGTCACTCTGTTTCCGAGGCAGCGGTGGCCTTTGCTTCTCATCCTCCATGATTCCCGAGATGTCAATATTGCTTTTGCTCAGGTGTTTGCTGTCACCCAGACTGGAGTCCCCTGCTAAGAGCGGATTATCCTTCAGAAAATGAACAAAGGGAAGGTTTAGACAGATAATAAAATAAAAAAGAGCTTATATGAAATGCCTGCATTTATACATATGACCTCACTTTATCCAACAAAGGCTGGAAGGGATTAAAAATTTTTCTTCGCAGTAGAAAGGAAAGAGATGAAGACCAAATTTCCCTTCAAGAGAATAGCCTAAAAGGCAGAAGGAGAATCAGAAATTTTAGGGTGGAGGTGGGTAAGAAGGGTGGAAAGGAGGATTTACACAAAATCTTTATCCCTCATGACTTCTTCATTTCTAGAGAACTATAAATATCATAAGGTAATTAGAAGGGGTCATACCTGGGTGCACAAAATGCGCATTACAATATTAATGATCTTGCTTATCATGTTTCATGGATATAGGATCTGCTTAGCTTCTGAAGGATGCAACAGACCAGTACCACATCCTTAAGATTATTTACTTACTGTTCATTATTAAATTTCTTTTCATTTCCTCCAGCACATCTGCAGCTTGCACCAGCATCCTCCCTGATGCTGCAGATGCTGCTTTTCAAAATAAATGCCACTAGACCAAACCTCGCCCTTCATTCATGCATGAGATCTGTGTGCACGAGGTATGCAAGGTCTGTTTTTTTATATTGAATGTGCATAAAACCTGGGAACGAGAGGCTGGAGAGCAGACAGTAGAAGAAATGGGCTTGCCATTGAAAGGAGCCTGTTAGCACCAGAAAGACACCTTGGAGGTTGTGGTCAATAGCAAGTTGAATATGAATCAACAGCGTGCCCTGGCAGCCAGGAGGACCAATTGCATCTTGAGGTGCATCAGGCACAGCACTGCCAGCCGACCTAGGGAAGGTGACTGTCCTGCTGTGCTCTGGTGTGGCCTCACTTTGAGTCCAGTATGCAGTTTTGGGCACCATAATATATGAAAGATACAAAAGCTATTACAGGGTGTCCAAAAGAGGGCTACAAAGATGGTGAAGGGCCTGGAGGGGAAGCCATGTGACTAGCAGTTGAGGTTTCATGGCTTGTTCAGGCTGGAGAAAAGGGGACTGAGGGAAGACCTCATAGCAGTCTATAGCATCCTCATGAGAGAAAGCAGAGGGGCAGGCTAGGGCAAATTCAATGAGGAAAGAAAAATTTGTTTTAGAAGGACATGGGATTAGATCTCTGTGAAATGACCATAGAGAAGGTCACTGGAAAGCTGTCTTGGCATTGTACAAGAGAGAAGGATTCAAAGTTATTCTCTTCTTGCATCTGTCTCCCAACATTCATTTACATTTTCTCTACCACCACTCTCTGCTTCTGTGTTCCTGGACATAGCATTATGACACTGCATTACACTGCTGAAGTGTCATTGGAACACTCTTCACAAGTGTTCTGAGTACAACTACTCTAAGTGTCATGGTTGGTACTTTTAAGCAACTTACAGGCTTAAGTGTAAACCTCCAACTAGGCAAGAGAGAGTAAAAGAGAGGGCAAGACTTACAGAAGAGGTCTGGGGCATAACAGATTAAAAGACACGCAGACAGACCATGGAAAGCATGCTAATTCAATCTGGTTTTTTGAGGCTACAGAAAGAACAAATTCGTAGGGCACACAAGCTATGAGATGAACCTACCAGCACAGTTCTACCTAGTTTCCAACAGCCAAGAGGATGTCCTGGCTTCTGTGACAAGCGAATAGTCTTAGTCCCAAAAGCCACATTATTAATGGCAATTCTCCATCCTGGAAAAATTAAGAGGATGGCTCTTTGCTTGAGAGTACTCCCACCACACGTAGCTCTCAATTGAACCAAGAAGGTTGATACCACTGAGCCCATTTTTGAGGGGAGGTAACTAAAGAGACGAAACAATTTTGAGGGCAACAAAGCCGAAGAACAGAGCATAGGCACCTCACACAGTGTCAACTCTAATTCATCACACCTACTTGAGCCTGAAGTACATAAGATCAGTTGAACTTCAATTTTCTTTCTCAAGTGTGTTACACACAATACTGAAGTTTACATGCTAGCATTACTTTAACAATCCGTACTTTTACTACCATAAAATCTTTCCTGGGTCACACATAGAATGAATCCTCTCTTCTGTGGAATGAATCTCTCCCATTCTGTGCAAATGAAGCACTTGTATGGACACTCAGTGGTGCACGCACAGATCAGCTGGTGGCTTCCATTCCTTATGAAGAAAGAGACATTCTTTCACTAGTCACTAAAACTTATTCGTGATATGTCTTAATGCTAGACTACCCCCAGGTAGTAGTGTAAGGAATCCCAGACCCTGGGTGGAAAGAACGAAAGAAAGAACAAAAGAAAGAAAGTATTTTGACAAAAATGGCAGCCTACCAGAGACTTCTGAGCAAGGATGTGTTCACTTCCACAGTTAGGGATACAATATAGAGCACTTGGTAACCCTACTTTAAAGGCTAAGAGACAAAGCCTTCACTAGTTGTTTCTGTATATCGTAAATCTGAAGCTGACAACTTAATTTTTAACAGCAAATTTTTGATACACCGGCAGAATCCCATCGTATCATGGCAATTTACCAAATCCTTAAATTCCCTCCCGCTTTTATGGATTTGATTTCCTCTATGGAATGAATATATAGGGTTTCAGCTGTGTGTATTTTTTTCTCTTCACCTGGATGCTGTTGATGCTTCCTCTCCTGCTACTGTTTCGACTCTCATAAGCTGTATTTGAATTATAGCAGATGGCATCAAAGCCCAAAATTCCTCCAATGCAGTCACCTATAAGACACACCTGAAAAAAAGACATTTTTGGAGAGTTGCAAGTGTTTTTAAAAGAAAAAAAAGCATCACAGTACTGCAGCGGAATTTCTGTCTTACTTCATCCCCTTGTTACTGGTTTTTACACTTTGTCTTATATTGCAGTTACTTTTTTCTACTTTCTTTTATCGCCAGAAATATGTCCTATGCGAAGACTATCTGTCCCAAGGACTATTTTGATGAGTGGGAATTCTGCCAAATAGATTAAAACTCTTTCAGCTGCTTGCAGCCAGATTCCAGCTCAGCAAGTCCAGATCACTGGATGACCAATGTCACCAAGATTTCAAGCCACTTAACACTTCCTTCAGAGTCACACAGGGCAGGGAACCTTACAGATTGGCACTCCACTGTCATGACAAGGGAATAAAACTTTAAACTGAGGTATTAAGCAGAGAGAGTCACTCTTGCTTCACATATAATATAACACATAGGCTACCTTCAAAGTATGGACCTGGCAATTCAAAACACACGTGCTACTGAAACTGTGAATTCAAGAGTAATTTCATGGTACACTAGAATCTCCCTCACAAGCTAATTCCACTGAACACCTTGCCATTCTACATGAGATGATTCTTTCTCCCTGTTCTTCTGTCCGTGTCTGAGCATGAGTAACAGCTTGATAACATGCTTCAGCAAGCCTCTCCTTATGATGTTCAAACTGAAGCAATTGTCCAATCTGTTGTTCCCAAAGCTGATTAGCATAACAGAAGATATTACAAACTTTAACTTACTTCTAAACTTAATTCAGCTTGACAGCAACACTAAACTACAAGTTTTGGATACAGGATATTATGCATGCTTTCTCCAAAGTGAAGAATGTTAGGAAAAGCGAGATCTTCAAGATGTACCTAGGGAAAAATCTCAAACTCCTCTCAGTGCATATCCATGTAGCACTCTTCCTATTGTGAGTACATCTCTTGTACTCAACTAAAATTCTCAAAAAACACTTTAAAAAACAGAATAAAATAAAATATCGAAATATAGTGAGACGATATCCATCCTAAGACATTTCTGTTTCTAAAGTTGTATACAATTGAACAGCATGCCAATTTACTCTTTCATTTTCAAATTCCTATGCTGAATAATGAAGTCCACAAAAAGCTGAACATCTTATGATACAGGTAACCGTAATAAAATTAACGGCACTTTTTGCAGGGAGTTGGCAATATCTTGTTCAATTTACTATTGTGTTTCTTACTATTATTGGCATTAAGGTAAGGGAGTTTTAAATTGTTCCAGATACTATGTAAAATCGAAAAGGCCATCTCTGATCTAATGAACTTGTAATGTTAATCGACAGAACAGACAAAAATATGGAAATTAAGATCCACACAGGATGCATGTCAGCATATATGATATATATTCGATCGGTACAGGACTTATTCAGAGGCAAAGCTGACGTTTCTGTCTAAGGAGCAAAGCAGAGCACTTTAGAGAGCACAGAGAAGTCACTTGCATTTTAGCAGTGCTGGTAGTTGATGGTGAAAATTCTGTGGAACACACAGATGTCAAGCAGACTGCTCCACAAGAAGTAACATATATTATTTGTAAACCAGAACAGGGAGAGGTTTTTGTAGCTTTGTCAAAGAAAAAAATCGTAACACTATTGAGAAAATGTTCATATTATTTTTGTAACTGGTATCATTCTTTACATTATTTCACCTTTTATAATGTTCTGTCACTACAGCTGGACTGGCCTTATACTTTAACCAAAAACAATTTAGTATGGGTAGTAAAAATGGTTTCTAACCAAATTCAGTCTAAAAATACTGATATATCACAGCATAATCTTAGTGTCATGGAAAAGAATTTGTGTAATAAGACACTTGCTTCCCTTCAAACTTTACACTTTATTCTTTACTAAATGTATTTTCTTC
The DNA here is from genome assembly GCA_013399455.1 of Anthoscopus minutus. Taxonomy (NCBI): domain Eukaryota; kingdom Metazoa; phylum Chordata; class Aves; order Passeriformes; family Paridae; genus Anthoscopus; species Anthoscopus minutus. The sequence goes on along the minus strand of VWYI01001470.1, from coordinate 10,140 downwards.
CTTTTTTTGAAGCATTGAGGTCACTGCACTTAGAGGAAGTGCATGTTTCTGGCCATTCTAGATGGTCCCATTACAAAATAATATCAGTAACTCACACAGGGTAACAATGCCATATTTCTATGTGAAGCAGAAGGTTTTATAGACTAAAGACAGTGAAGCAGGAACAGTAACTGACAGTCACTGTCAACTGAAAGAAACCTGTGAAATCACTGGTGTGTGGGTGACACCAGAAAAATTGCATTATTTCCCCAGAGTTAGACAGGAAATCTGCAACACTGCTAGCAACCGAGTATTTGCCTTCTATGTTTCTTTCCTGTCAATTGCTTTATTACTATAGTGACTGAGGGAAAGAAGAAATAATAGTATCCAGTATTGGATTAACGGGATTATACTGGATATTACTGGATGGTAATCCAGTATTGGATTTCTTAGGATCTGAAAGGTGTTCCAATTTTTCCATCACCTATGTCTGAAGAACTCATTAACACAGATGATCATTTGTGTCAGGCTGGCACGCTTGCTCACTACATACTCCGCTTGCTGTACTATAGTGAAGTAAGAGGTTAGGAGTCAAAATGCTTGTGGGAGAATGTATATAATCTTCCACCAGCTGAGTAAATCCCCAGGAGATAGTGCATAGGATTCCAGACGTGCCTGTCTTGTGCTAGACACTGAGAAGTCATTTTGTGCAGGTGATCCCATGCTAACACTTATTCATTGTAATTTTTGTGTCCCATACTCATAACTCAAACCCCCTCAACACAATGGCTTAAAGAGAAACAGCCTTCCTCTGAAGAAATTTTACTTTGATGTAAGAGAAAATAGTCCTACCTGTCCATTAAAACCAGCCCCATCAGTAGATTTGAGAAAGTCATTGTAAACTTGATTGGCTCTACTGATCACCATGGCAACTGCATCCTGGTACTGAGGAGATGAAATGGCCAGCAAAGGCAAGGCAGCCAATGGGATGTGGTCTTCACTGCTGCTGAGACAGCTCTCATCATAGCTGTAGGGATTTAGGCTAGAAAAGGACATGTTACCATCAGGAAAACTGCAAGAGGCAGCATACAGCATTGGAGAATGAGCATTTACTAATACAAAAGGGTTGGGCCATTGCAGTTCACAATAAGTGAACACAGGAAGGATCATTTTCTCAGACAACTCAACTCCTTAAAAAAACCAACGCATTACTGCTTTATTACCTCCTCGACTCTACTGCAGGGCTTTCTGCTCTACATGAACTTCAAATGTTACCCTGGGCACTATGCTGCAACAAAAAAGACTCTAAAAGCAACCATCACTTCGGGAAGCCCCAGACAAAATGATGGGAAATGCCTTTTTGCTTAGAAAAACAGAAATCAAGAAAATCTGATTCTCTCCTCCCCCCACCAGAGTTCAGCAGTTACTCCTGGTTTACACTTGTAGAAGAGTTGACGCAGGAGTATGCATTACTTTCTCTATCGTGCCTTTTAAAATATTTATGTCACGGAAAGTAATGTTACTTGAAAACATTCTGTCATTCAATGAGTGAATTTCAAGACTGAAAAAGCAGCTGAGGAAGAGCATGTACTGAAGTGGATACATCCAGTAAAAATATTTTTAAAAACAAATTCATCCACTTAGAAAAGGATGAAAGATTGTTGCAAGTCTTGCAGTCAGCAAAAGATTAAGAATGATTCACAAAATTTCATTACGAAATATATGGGTCACAGATAATCATTCAAAACCACAAAGCACAACCAACCACCAGGGAATGCAAATTAACTTACCTGGAAACGAGAGAGAAAGCTGCTGAACAGATTGCTGGGCAGGGAACAAGTCTCATTAAGACGTGGCCCAAAGAGGCAGGGAAATGGGCTCGGGTCACTTTCTCGAACACAGAACTGAAGGTATTTATGTCTGCCAGCTTGCTGCTGTGATCTCCATTTCCAGTGTCTAATATGTTCCCCCCATGTAGGATCAAAATTAACACATGAGTTTTGCAGTTCTGGTGTTGAAGTCCATCCTGTGAGAAAAACACAGTATAGAAAGGAGGGAGCATTTTTATGGCCTTCATTAGTTTACTTGGTGCCAAACTTTGCAGTGATTTTTTTTTCACCTTCACCGTGATAATTTTGTGATATTTGCTTTCGCTGGAGCGGGTGGGGGCACGTGTGTGCATGTGCGCATGTCCTGTGTTCCATATAATTCAAGTATGTCTGAATCATAAAGAGCCCACTATGTTCTGACACACACCCAGCAGCATAGATGTAGGTTTCAGATCAACAAAGATAAGCAAGCTTTGTGTACATCAGAAGTTACTTTAAATACTCTGAGACTGGAAAAAAATTCCAACCTCCACAGGCAGCGTAAGGAATCATCTGTCTAGGTATCCTAGTGATTGCTTCATTTACTGGCAAGGTTCTCATTCAAATCATCACAAGTCCAAAAAAGACAAATTTCTCTGCCAATGAAAACATTCAGCAAAAATAGATGATACAGTTATCTCAGACTTTTGAGACTGGTAGCTTTTTATTAAAATGAAAGACACTTACCAGAAAAATAAAAAAATGCAACATTGATGATATCCATAAAACTCACAAATGTATTTATGAATATGTGAATAGGCACATACACAGACAATAGCCAGCATGTTTTGTAGAATAACCAAGATATTTCCTAGTTGAAACTGGAAAAGCATTTTGAATGTGTCACAATTTAACCTTTTTTTCCCTCTTTACCCCATGATACTCATGTGCACTCCAAGACCTCAGTAATACATTAAAAGATTAGATTTTTTGTTGTTAAATCTTGACTGCTATTTTCTTATTCACTTTGATGACATGATTCCTGAAGATTTCTAGTTCCTGACCAAATATGAACACACTGCAAAAACAACAGTAATGTTTTTTGTCTAAGAATCATTAAATGCTAGATTGGGTGATTTACTCAGAATCAGGCAATGTTCTGGACAGTTTATTCTTAAGTTCTGGAATGAAGGGAAATGGGTAACTTTAGCAGTTGTATAATGGTGACAGAGAAATGACTGAAAATGTGAGAATTATAGATTATTCCACTATCTCTGTTCAGCCCATGAATTTTAGTATCCAGTAGAAGTATTAATTGTGAAGGCATTTTTCTGACCTGACTTTTATCTGCTTAAACACAGGAGAATCATACAAGCATTTTTCAGGTTTCACTTCTCCATGCACTGATTTACAATTTCCTTCTCCATAAGGTTTTTCATTCAAATTTTCAAATGAGAAATTTAATTCCCTTTGAAAGTTAAATGTAGTTGCTTTCATGGACAATGTCTGCCTGTTAATAAGCAGCACTACTTAGGACTTGATGGAACTGAAAGCTTCAAAAAGAAAAAATTCAAGTGGGTCAATATTGCTGAAGTCACTGGTATGAGAAGTCTCTCTGTTGGATTTAACTGGTATCTTTCACAGGAAGACTCTAAGAGAATTAAATTAATTTGTCTCTCAGCAGTAGCTCAAGGACTACACGACTGGACATCTGAGGTCAGTCAATGATTGTCATCATTTTAAGGGGGATGTAGGACTGAGTTCATAGAAAATGTAGACATTTCCACTCTGTCCTGTATGTGGACAGAGGTCCTTTAATCAGTTTTCTGGAAGGACCACAATGTGTTGAGATTCTTTCCTGCTTCTAAAATAAGGCAATTCTGTTATTATCAAATTCATGACTGCTGCTGAATTTGCTTCACAAAAACTGGATTTCCAGTCAAATACTAAGAGTACTAAGCAGACATTACAATTTCTCTTCAGAAATCTGAGTCTTATTTCCACCTAAGTATGCAATGTCTAAAAATCTTGTGGTGATTTTCAGTGATTGTATATGCACCTACTAAACAAGGGAAACACACTAAGCCATCAGTTGACTTTACAATTCTATAACACAATATTAGAGTACTTTCACATATCTACTCCTTGAAAATAAGCACAGCTTGCTTTAGGAAACAATCTCACCTCATTGTCCTCATGTACTTCAATACTGCCTTGTGCAGGGAACCTTTGCTTTCTTAAAGAGGTTCTATATAATTCACCTGAAAGGAAAAGAGACATATTAGTCATATAAATATTTGTCACATCTTTTACAGACATCTGTGGAGGTGAGGCACATTTCTAATTTCAAGACAGACAGCCCTGTTACAGGAAGTTCTGCAGACAAACAGAACAATGCATACTCACCAGCGATTCAGAGAGACACTTAGCAAGTTTTGCATCTCTTACGCTGCCTGAAGTAACTCGTTGCCCTGTCTCTTTATGTGGAGTACATCAGATCTCAAGATCGCCATGAGAAGAGAGCCAGGTGAAAGGAAAAACACTGAGTAATTCAATACCCCAAAGCAGGCATGAAAGTCATGGGTTTGATACAGGACAAAAAAAAATAAGTTAGCACCCTGAATCTAGGAGAAGAGAATTCGCATGATCATTCCAAAACTTCTGAGATCATGAAGCAAGGTTTGAACCCATACTAAGAATCAAGCCAGGCCCTCTTTCTTTTTTTTTTTTTAATTGCACAGACCATTTCAAATATCCCTAATATTTTGCCATGTTAATTAGGGAGAGATTTAGAGAAGAAAAAAAAAAGAGAACCTGTGTTGGCTACAGAGCATAAAGTGATCAAAGTCCCAAAAGTAAACTGCTATTTCCATTATGAGTCTCTCATATCTGCTGCACTACGGCTAGCCCTTTATAATGACAAATCTGTCATAAGAAATATGTTCACATGAAGGCTGTGACATATGCTTTCTATTAACAAATGAGAAAGAATACTGTAAATATACTGCAGATACAGTTTTTCAAATGGCACTGTTTTTAGGAAAATAATGGCATGTATCACGGAGCCCAATCCTGCTCTGAAAATCACAGCATGAGATAGTTCCTGAGTTAACTTCCACAATATCTTCATTGAATGAGTCTTACACATACACACACTACCAGATCTCATAAATGACTACTACAGAGTGCAGGAGAAGAAGAAACACACAGGGTTTAGCTGAGGATCTCAACTCAAAATGCTCCACAATTCCAGTTACCAGACCAGGCCAGATGGGAAAACTACAATTTCCATTTTGGAAGGGGTTGGCACCTAGTGACAACATGTGCTTATGAACACAGCTGCAGGAATAAACGTTTCACTGTGAACTCCAGGAAGGTAACAGACAATGTCCCCAAAGAGAACTGTGATGAAAAGAAATGCCCTTGCTAACATCACACACTTCTACAAGTCAATTCCTGCTCTTTAGCAAGCAATGCAAAAGCACAGAAAGATCAAAAGCAGGGCCACATGTAAATACCCTCATGAAATTGAGCACCAGCAGCAAAGGAACCCTAGCAATGCCAGGCTTGGCAGTACTTTCCATTCTTACAGCACTCAGAAATTTTAACAGCAACACTTCTTACACCTCCCTAAGTAGATACAGGAGAAGGAAGTCCAGAGCACAAAGCACTGAAGGCTTCGACACTCCAAATAGAGCCATGTTTAACTGTCCTCTGTGAGCTACTGTGTACACCAACAGCTTCACCCTCCAGTGCTCTACCTTTACCACTCCAGCCAACACTATAAGGCACTAATGCATTAAATAATGTCACAGGCACTTTCCTGGTAACAATGCACACTGAAAATAACTAAATATAAAAGAAAATTTTAAAGAATCATGATCTCTATGTGCATTTCTCTTCTCAGTGTAACATACCACGAGGCCTGTGCTAGTTAACGAGTGTTATTACTATCTCTAGTTGTTGAACAGCTTTGATACAAAGAAAAATGAGAACAACTTCAACTCACGTTGTTTCTCCTGCAGAAAGCCAGATGAGCAAAATGCAGACTCTTCACCTGCAAAAGAAAGAAATCACAATGTAAACTAAAAATACTTTATATGAACAAAAAGTTCTTTACTTTTTCTCCAGTGTTGTTGTAAATATTTTGTAACTGACTAGTACTGTGCTGATTTCCAAAACCCCCATTCCCTTCCATGGGAATAGATCAGCACATGACACACTTGAAGACTTTGGGAATCTATTAATCGAAATGGTTATGGCTAGAAGTTAGATTTTACTCTTCACTTCAAGAAAGGTATCATAAGGAATAAAACTGATAGGCAGGTAGGGAGGAATCTTTTTGACAGAGGAATGTAGGTAGGAATCTATTTAATATCCTGTAGCATTAGCCATTGAATCTCTTAGTAACTAAGAATTGGCATAACTTACCTAGCAATACAAACCAGACTCTTATTACAAATATTTAATTAGCGGTTGTTTAAAAAAATACTTCTGTCCTTCCATTCCCTCCCACAGTCCACCCATCCAAGGAAAATTGCAAGTACTCAGATCTAAATACAAAAACCTAATACACAGAGACAAAAGGACATGGGAATAAAGGCCCTTCCTATAGCTAAAGTGGTCCTAACAGCACTCTGGCCAGTACTACCATGAAGGGTAAACATCTTTGCCATCATTTGACCATGACAAAACCTAAATGTATCAGCCTACCTTTACTTACATCTACCATTGGAGCTGGGGATGAGAACACAGGTCTCTCAATCCCTTCCCTAGGTTCTTTCTTCAGAGGCCCAGGAAACATTTACATTTTTTTCCCGGAACCCACCTGCCACTTGAGTACCTTCACACATGTGACAGGCACAGAACTCTGCTCCTGGGGCACAGCCTTACTCAACAACAGAGGCAACATTCTGTTGCATGTGTTTGGCATCAAAGAACAGAAGAGCAAATGACAAGAACCAGGTAAGCTGGTGGCCCTCTATGATATGTGAATAAAACTTCATCTGCTGCTGTTGCCTGCCCATTGATTTTCTTGTGTTCAATTAAAGCTTCTGCCTAGTGCCTAAGAAGACTCTAGAACTTGTCAGCACTGTCTCTCAATCTTGTGAATTAAAAACGCTGTTATGCTAAATCCTACCAGGGTTAATAGATAAAGAATAAGAATAATGTTTAACTCTTCTCATGTATGCAGGAGTACAAAGTAACAGTTCTGCAACTATTCTCTATATTTTCAGGTGCTCCAATTATCAGTTGACAATTTGGTTCTGAACGGAATAAAAAGAACAGAAAAAAACTACAGGCTTTTCATATACAACAAAGAAATCTGCTTTAGTCCATTCTTCGTATTTGCAGTATTTGCTGTATTTGCAGTACCCTGCCGTATCTTACCTTTGAGGAATGAAAGTAATTTGAATTAGCTATTTCCAAATTTCACACACCATCTCTTTAATTTCCAGCTCCTTGCCAGGAGAATTCACAGACTGTTGTTCTGCCAAAGACGATGGGTCACAACTGTTACCCACTTTCAGCTTATTAGGGAAGAAACATTAACTGCACTAGCTGATAGAGTCACTGCTGAGGCAAAGCAGCAGTCAGTCACTCCTTTGGTAACAACGTGTGAAGCTCTCAGGAATGTGACAGCTAAAGGCAAAAACCAGGCCTCCATGCCAAGAGCACAGACCAGCCTTCTGAAGTACTTGTATACACAATTCCACAAATGACAACACATGAAACAATGGGTTTCATGAAGAAAATTCCTTCCCATGGCAGCTTTGAATGGCTGTGCAGATATAAATTCTCCATCACAAAAGAACAACTCTCAATAGAAACTGAAGACACATCCACTACAGAAGAAAAATTAATTTTTATTTGGTAGGTTTAAGAAACAGTTACTTTTTTTATTTTTCATCACACAGTAAATTTAACATATTCTGAATAAAATGCCACTCCTCTGTCCCAGAACTGAAGGATGATCTGCGATTACTCTTAACTTGCATGCTACTAAAAAATAAGAAAAAATCAGGAAGGTGTTTTTGGGTGGTGTTGAAACCAGAATAGAAGCCACCTTATTTTCTCACAAAAGATAGGTAACACCAGTAGAAATAACTGTATCTATTCTTCAGAGAAAACAGCTGCAGATAAAAATAAGATTCACAAAGTTACCTTTAGTGCTATGCTGTGGTACATAGCCATCACACACACACTAGATTTGTAGACTGTAGCCATTACACATCCATGTAGCTGTGCTCTGAGATGTCAGAGAACATTCTGTATAATTCTTAACTCTTGTTCTCGCCTGGAATTGTATCAACAATGGGTTCAGCATTAGGGGAAAGTACAGCAGAACAGAGAAATGCGCCTCAGCACAAGGAGATACCAGGGGAACTGTTATGTTCTTTCTTTCCTCACACATCCAACCTTGCAATACTGGCCAAAAAAGGCACCAGCAAGCTTCATTATATGCATGACTTTCTGTGTTCTAATAATCTGAATTTGTGTAACAACATAACCATACCACTGGAACAAACAACACTGAAGCTCCTCTTTAGAATATGACTTTCAACTCAGCAAGAATCCTGTGAAAATTAACTTCTGAAGAGAAAAGACTGTTTTGTTGAGTATTTTTTTAAATGCTGTAGCAAATGCAAGATTATTGCGACTACAGATATATCAGACTAGGGAAACAGAGAGAAAGGAAAGGAGGCAATATACCTACAGATGGTATGATCCTTTCCATGGGAATGGCAGCCAGGGAAGCTCTAGGCCCCATGAAAATGATGCAAGAACACATGCTGATTTTGGCATGTGGACCAGATCTCAATAGAGATTAAAAAATGAAAAGGGAGAGACTGCAAGGAAACCAATGCTCTCTGCAGCAGGACTCAGCTCCCAGCTAAAGAATATCTTATCAGGTAGATTAGGCTTCCTCCATTTTGCATGCATTTTCTGAGCTGTATTCTAGAACATACAGCATCACAAAATGAAATGGCCACAGTTGCACAATGCTTGTAACCTAACCTACTATAAACTGCCAACAGGGGTGATTTGCAGAAATCCAAACCACTGCTTCTCTCTAAAAGCTGCCGCTAGAATAAAATCTGTTCTTTATATGAGCAATCTGATGTGTTTTAGAATGCTGGTGACTATTGTAGTTTCCATTTTTCCCTTCAACTGTTCACTAAGCCAAATTTTCTGTTTGCCACTCTTAACATTAATAGGCAGCAGCAGATGCTTTTGCAGTAAATTTTATAGCAGCATAAACACTAAAGTCAGCTATGTAAAAACACTGCTTGCTTAATTAATTATGTGACTCCAGGAGGGCATGACACAGAGGGGTAGATCACATGCTGCTGGAGGGAAGGAAGAGAGCAGTTTGTTTACACAGAACATGCACTGTGGACAAAATTAGGCAAGGCAGACCTCAGAGGAGACAGAAGGAGCAACACTAGTAAAAGATAAAACTCACTATAGCGTAACAGTCATGAGTGGTTCTCATATGTAAAGATTTTTCTGTTATATTGAGTGTTTAGACTATTGTATAAATGTTGAAGAACCGCAGGTGCAACAAAGGAATGAGTGAGCCAATGAAAAATGAGACCAGATGAATTTGCTAGACACCACAGTCTGCACTAGTCTTGTACAAAAATACTGGTTTCCTGCAGGAGTTATAGGGATCCAATTCAACATAACTCATAATTTTAGACACTGGGTTAGTATCCACATCACAACTGACAAGTCACTTAACAAAATGTCTAAACCGTGCAATGGAAAAAATTAATCATGTCCATTAAAATGGGGAATGCTAATTCACAACCAATTTAGTATATCTGAAATATTTTCTTTTTATTGCTTTGACCTAGTAAATCACTTTTTTTTAAACATTAGATTTGCAAAATTCAACAAAACAAGACCAACATAGAATTATGTTAAATTATTTCATACACAGGAAAGAATCAAGTGAGAAATAAATACATAAATTTCCCATTATTATACAGGGAAATTATACAAATATACAAATTATACAGGGGAGAAGAACAAAAAAAAATTCAATCTTGCCTGAAAAAATTGACCTTAAACATCAAATTAACAGCTGCATTTCTGACATACTTGCAGTTAACTCACGGCTAGCACTTTAGCATCACTCCTTGCCAAAACTGCATTTAACCATTGCACAGGGAACTGCAGGCTCTACTTAGCTCCTAACCAAGCACCATATGTACACATTTGAACACTGTACAGCCTTTATTATTGACTTAAACTGGGATTTTATTTCACAAGAAACAATAGACAGTTTTCAGAAAGTTTACAAACTCTTTCTCCTTCTATCGGGGTTCCCCACGCTCCTCGGGAG